>JALNQF010000115.1:0-144010 GCA_028456385.1 Ophiosphaerella korrae | reverse complement strand
CCACTGTATATAAGTAGCCCAGCTCAGATAGCTCTTCAATCAATGATCATCTCCCACTCATTCCTGAGCTCGCATCTCGCAACAGATCGCACATGTGATCGCGCATCTAATCGCGCATCGAGCATCTGATCGTGCAACTCATCTGACAGTATCGCAAGTTAGAGCTCTGCTCTATACGATTTAGGTAAGTCTATAGTAGTAAGCGAGCCGCATAAGCTATTTGAGCTGCTCTATTGTATATAAGTAGCTAGCTTAGATAGCTCTTTAATTAATAATTATCTCCTACTTATTCCTGAGCTCGCATCTTGCAACAGCCTTGCTAGCTCCTAACGTACTAAGAGGCGTAGTAATGGCCTTTTGTATTTCCTTTTTGTTGATTAGAGATAGAGCTTAGAGTACTATTAGCCCTCCTTACGAGTTCGTCGAGCTAGGGGGTGTGTCGCAATCTACGTACGCACGAGCTTAGCTTAGTGCTTAGCTTAGTACGAGCGAGCCTATGAGAGCTTTCCACGGTACGAGCACACACCGCCCCCTTAGCTCCGTACGAGTGTATTAGCTAGTTTGAGTAGAGCTCTCTATCGTCAATAGATCCATCAATTACTCCCTGACTACGCTTGCTAGCTCGCGACACATGGTCGGATGACATGCCGACACGGCATGTGCGGCAGGCGCTCAGCGAGCGCACAGGCCAAACAAGCTACAAAAACGCACTGCTACAACAAAGCACGGCTACATTGTCCGTACAAAGCGCGCAAGCAAGCTGCAAAGCAATTACAACGCTCAGACTCAGAGAAGCAGCAAGAATCCTGCTCCTCTGGGGGGTGTGTCGCCTAAAAAAGCCCGCCTCAGATGCCTCGGCTGCTCGGCTGTTCGGCGTTCTCTACGGAGCCGGGTAACCTCGGTTCTCCGCACCCAGAACCTACAAACCCTCGGCTCCTCAGAGCACCGCGCTACTACAAAAGGAGTAGCTTAGCTATAGCTAATAATCAATCATCTATCTCCCACTCATTCCTAAGCTCGAGCCTTTTTCTCCGTCACATAAGTACTACTATATGTTACAGTAACCACCTGTCAGATTGCACAAGTGCTGTGAGGTCTATTAGATATAAAGAGAAACTCAGAAGTACTGCACAGGAAGGACCGATACTACCGTCTCCGGAACCTCCGGAAGCACAGCAGCATAGAAAGGAGGGGAGTGAACACAGAATCAATCAACGAACCTTCATCATCAAAATTCATCAAAGATCAAGCCAAATAGTCCTTGAATCTGTCACCACCGTGGTTCCCGTAACACGGTACCCACATCCTTTTAATAGCTATATCTCAACAACTACAACTCGTAGGGCAAAGAATGAAGCGACTTTTGAGTCGATTTCTAAACCTATGCACCCTTTTACTATTCATTTTTGCCTCTTCTAGAGACTAGATAATAACTTAAACTAGACAAGACTTGTTTTAGGGTAAAGATGTAACACAATAGCACTCACAGGCGCGAAGTCTGGGGATAGCAGATGAGTTTAGATGTGGAAAAGGTTGTTAATAAGACGATATATTACTTTACTTTCTTCTGCTTGAGCTGAATAGAACGCCCTTAGCCTACTTCAAACCTCGCCAAAGTACATAAAGTCCATGTTCAACATTTGATTGCTGCATCAGAAGCAACCTTTCCGTCGTATAGATGCATCGGGCGATGATAACACCAATTCAAAAGTTCACGCGGATTATGGGCGGGGCGGTCCTGCTTGAAGATTCTAGATTCGATCCCGTGGAGCTTCCCTCTCTGCTTACATGAAGTAGGCTAGGCAGCTAACGTGTCTATGTTCTGGCATACAGTGTAATTGCAGATCGATGCGCCCAAAACACACATTTTCCTTAGACCCCCCCCCCCTTCTTCTTCTGATAATCCTCCTCAACACACGCTACCAGCGACCATGCCTCCAGCGCCGCCTCTCTGTGCGGCACCGCATCGCCCGTGTACTCCTTGCTGAACTGATATCTCGCGTAGTCGGCAAAGCTCGCGTACTGCCTCGCGGCCACGAGATCCCACTGAACGTCCATGTGCGAGAGCAAGGCTGTGACCGAGGTGGAGAAGAAGCGCGATTCTGCGGGCTGGATGCCGACTTTTGCCGCCGCGGCCTCGCCGGCGGGGATGTATCGCTTGAAGAAGGCTTCGCGGCCTGAGATGGGGTCTTGGGAGGCGTAGGGGGAGGAGGATGGGTATGTGGCGGTTTGTTTGAAGCGGATCATATGGATGACGGTTATGGGGACGTTTGGGGGAAACTGGTCGACTAGGGATGGGTAGTTTTTGGTTTTGAGGGGGGTTGGTGGTGACGGGTGGTGTGCCATGGTTGATTGGTTTGAGGCCGAGAAAATAGGAGGATGAGTAAGTGGTCAGTCTGGCTGGCATGTGTAGAAAGGAAGGGGAGATTATCAGCGCGAGTAGGGGTGCATGACCATTTAAGTACTCATCGGGCGGACACTGCGCTTCGGGAAACCGGAAGTCCTACGCACCGAAAGTCCTACGCACCGAATGCTGGTTGGACCTCCGAGGTGGCGACGGATTCGGTCTGATAATACATGTGGTTTTGAGGATTCGTGACTACCTGGGCACCTCTTGTTTACACGTGGATAACTTTGAGATACATCGCGTCTCTAGAATCTATGTATATCGCTTACAGTATGCGTATATGAAATGATTCATTGTACTGGATAGGTCAAGTCACATTCTTTTTAAGTCATAAGCAAATAACATCTGCCCGGTCGAAGATTCAATTTGCTCATTGTTGGGCATCTGCCAAGAGTGTATATATATATATCTATGGACCTCAGTTGGTTGGCTCGAGATCAAAGCAGAAGCACACGGACGGTGGGAAAGTATAACTCTTCCTGATACGCCACCCGCCTTCTTCAAAGACACCCTCCCAGTCTTCGACGGTGGGAATGAAGGTGTCCATTAAAGCGTGACCAAATTCAAACCCCAAGGTGAAGAGGGGTACGTCATCTTCAGTGACGGCATATCTGCTACGAGAAGCATCGTTCTTGTCCGGACTGTCGAGAAGGATTCTGGCAGTATCGCAGAGCAAGAAGCGGTGGACGTTGGGGAAGGCAGTGCGAACCTTCTTGAGCGAAGCGATGCAATTCTCCCGAGGCCAGAAGTCGTGACCCATCAGGAAGGAAGTTACGAGGTCGACCTGGTCGAACACTTTCTGGTACTTGAGGTCGCGGGCATCGCCGACGGTGAAGGTCAGTCTGTCGCTAAAGCCACGCTTTGCCGCCTCGGCAGCGGCGAATTCCAAGGCCGGCTTAGCGATATCAATTCCAATGGCCGTCGAGTCGGGATAGCGCTCGAGTATTTGGATCAACCTCTCGCCGCTTCCGCAGCCAAGATCGACAGCGGTGCGGATTTTGTGGCTACCTTCTTCCATGGCCTTCCAGAAGATAGGGTCGAAAAACTCGGTGTTGGCCTCGCGGCAGGCGTAGGCGATGGCGGCCGAGTCGCGGGTGTAGAAGTGCCCGGTGCGGTTCTCGTTACGCAGGACATGCTGCATGCGGGCCAAAAGCGTCCCTGATCCCAGGCTAAGCCAGTGAAACAGCGACTTGTTCTTGTAAGCCTCGCCGAAGTGAGGACCGGCAGTAACAGTGTCGCCATCGCGCTTGACCACGTCTACGGTTGCCAGAGAGGAGGCCAGACCCTTGAGAGACGCAAGGTCAAGGTTGTGCTGCTCCGCATACTTAGAGATGCTGACTGCCTTCTGTCTTAGCAGTTCGTCGAAGAACCCGAGTTCCCCTGCCGCTGCAATGGCAGGCGCAGCAATAGCCTTGCGGACAGGTCAGTGTTGCCGCTATGAGCAGAGAGAGGGAAACATGCCGAGTTGAAGATGTGTGCCACGGCATGCTTGGAGTCGGCATGCTTGGAGTTGGCATGCTTGGAGTCGGCATGCTTGGAGTTTGTAGTCTTGGAGGCCACCGCCATGATTTCGAGGTCAAGAAGAGACGTGTGCAGCTAAGAGTGCTTTCTGTAAAGGATGGTGGAATGAGAGCGTTCACAAGTTGGGGCATGGAAGACAGGAAGCTGTCTCTTCCATGAACGGACAACATTATATACTATTACAAGAAGTGGCGGCGGAGTAAGGCTCTGCCTGACTTCAATTTGAGCTCGGGGCCACTGCCGACAATGATGACGACGACTTGCCGGATACCAAGTTCTGTCACAGTAGAAGTACATACTCGTGTACAAGGATACTCGCAATCCTCGTAGGTCCAGCCTAGAAGACCATCGCATCTCGAACACCGTGCTGCGAGGGAGACTTGGTCAGCCGTGACTTGGACCAACGAAGTTCTGGGAAGTTGCACTTTGGCAGTGCAGCTGGGGTCGCGGCTCCGGCCAAGCCCGCACTATCGGACCATCGACGCTCAGAGGTGGGTCATTCACTCCGATTGGTTGGGCGATTCCCATCGACCTCCGAATAAGGCCTCTGAATAAGGCCGTATCAACACTTTTAGGCGCTGAACGTTCGGCTGTTACAAAACATAGGTAGTCATATAGCAATATTGCTACTTCTATAGACAAGGAGCCCTAGGATCATTAAATAAACTGTACATAGGAATATCTAGATAGTCTAAACAGGGTTAGAGTAAAACATTACCCCTCCCTCTCTTTAGACCCTGTTGTACTAAGTTTTAGCACGGTTTCCAATGTTTCCTCTATAGGTAGTAGTCTAGTTAGGATATTAAACTAAAGTATAACTACCTACTATAGATCTACCTAGGCTAACTAATAAGCTATTAGATTTAATAGTTATATAATTGGGGTTGTAAACTAGAGTAAGAGAAAAGTTAATTAATTAATCTCTCTATCTATTTATCTCTAGCCCTACACTCTATCTATTACAGCAGTAACAAGAGAAACCAAGATAGAACCAATTAGTCTACGCTCAACTGCTGATAAAGTATAGGATAAGCGGGGTAATAACCTATAGGACAATAAGCTTAATTAGGAAACTAACTACAATAAGGACACGTAACAAATTTGTAAATTCGCGATCTTAGTAAACACAAAGTTGTAAAGTTATTATATAACAAATTTGTAAATTCGCAATCTTAGCAAATACGAAGTAACAAAGCTACTAAGATAACATTACTATATAGTTAGTAAAAATGCGTATTATTAGGATAGTATTAGTAATTTAATCCTTTAACTACAGAACGCTAATACAAGACAGTTGTAAAATATCTTCTATTAATTTATAGTTATTGTAGATTACCTACACGAGCTTTTATTATTAACTCTTAATCTACTAACCTTTATAAGATAGGATACTGTAGTTAACAATAGTAGGCCTATTACACCTTACTAATTTAGTTATTGCGAGAAGCGAAGCGTAAGCAGCGTATAGTCTAGCTAACACGATAGTAGAAAGTTTAACTAAAGTAGCTAAGGTACCTATAAGTAGTTATAAGTTAGATAACACTATATAGAGGGTGATTAGAGAATATATAAACAACTTAATTACTAAGAAGGAAGACATAAAACTAGTAATTAACGCTCTAGAGACATAGAATAAGGAACTACAAGACTATTTAAAATAGAATAAAGTATAGATTAAAGCTATTATTAAAGGATAAAACTAAATAGAGTTAATTATATAACGCCTAGAGATAAGTACAAAAAAGAAGCTACTAAAGATACCTATACTTAAGAATTTTAATAAAATAAGGGAGAATTTAAGACCCTTTATAGGATTAGTACTACTCTAGATTAATATACAAGTACTACACTTTAATAGAGAGGACAAGAAGGTAATATATATAGGAATACATCTTAAAAGAGACGTAATAAGATAGTTTAAACTCTATTAGATAGACTACACAATATATATAGTAATAAACTAGAAGGATAAAACTAGAGATATCTTTAGAAGTTATAAATACTTTACTAGACAAATAATAGTAGCATTTAGGGATATAGACATTACCTAACAAGCTAAAGAAAGGCTAGAAAAGCTTATATAGAATAAGAGTATTCCTAAGTACGTATTATAGTTTAAATAACTATCGTAAAATATAGAATAGAATAAGCTATCCCTAATATTACGATTTAAATAAGGACTAAACAAGAACATAAAATACAAAATAATTTATATAGAGAAACTAAGAATACTAGAAGCTCTAAAATAATAGGTAATATAAATTAATAATAATCTTTAAGAATAGAAGAAAAATAAGTATAGAAGATCTACTTAGAACTATAACAAGAGAGACTTTATAATCCTTAACGCTAACAAAAATAGAAAGAAAAGAAAGAATAAAGACTTTACGTGCTTTAACTATAGTAAACTAGGCTACTACGTAAAGAATTATTAGTTAAAATTAAAAAAAAACTTAGTATATTATAAATATAGGAAACTAGGACACTTTATAAAAGACTATAGAAGTAAAGATCTTAAAAAAGATAAGAAAACCTAGTTAAAGACTACTAAAAGAAGAAAGAAAGTACTAAAAGTATAGGCTAAACCTTAGGAGAAAGTAGCTAGGAGTAAAGAAGTATAATATATAATACTCTATTAGACCTTTTATTATAATAATAACTACTATATATATCTTTCTACTAAATAGGAAGTAGCGTAGTTCTTATAGAAGTATAGAGTAGCTATAATAAAAGAAAGTAGAATAAAAGCAAAGCTAGAAGAAATAGTACACGTAATAGACTTACTAGTAGAATATCTAGAAGAGGAAGAGCCCTAGACCCTATTAATCTAAGCTAAAGAACTAGCACTAGATAAAGAGACTACTACAGTTTCTTCTAAAATATAATAAAGAGATAAGAAGTAAGCTAACGTAAGAGATATAGAGTATACCTAGTTAAATATATATAGTTATAATAGCTATATAACAATAGATATATTAGAACAAAATAAAAATTAGAAATTTGTTTAGAAATACTTACTAGTTATAAGTATAGAGGAAGCATATAAAGACTAGAAAGAATATAACCCTAAAGTAATAAAGTTTATAATATTCTAATAATAGATAGAGTAATATATAGTTATAGTAAGAAGAATACCTATATAGAGAGAGTAGTAGTGTCTTGTAAGAAAAATATAATAGATTAATAAAGCCTATATACTATAAGTACTAGTAATATACTATATTCTAACGATAATAAGACCTAGTAAAGATAGGTACTAGGTAGGGGACAACAAGAGAATAGATCTAGAATATCTAGTATATCTAGAAATAGTATAAGTATTATATCTAAACATATATTACTACCTATATAGAGAAGAAAAGGTACAAAACTATATATAGCTAAAGCGAAGAAAAGACTATATAAGGGTAAACCTAAAGAAGAAAATTAAGGGTTAGGAAATAATTAGAATACCTAACAAAGAATATATATTAATTAGACTAGGACTAAAGTTATTAAAAGAATATATAAAAGAAATAAGGCTATAGTATAAATATATATATAACAAATACCTAAAATATAAGAATTATAAACGTAAAACAAGGTAATAGCTTTAGAAGAATAGATAATTTATAGAAAGACCTAAGTAAGAAAAGCTATAAGGTATAATAGGCCTACACGTTATAAAAACAAGTATATACTAAGGATAGAAAGTATAAATTATAATTAATAGTAAAGATACAAAGAACTTTATATCTAAGAAGTTTATAGAGAACTAAGGAATACGTTATATAATAAAGAAATATCCTTAATAACTTAGTATAATTAAAGGAAAACTATTCTAAGAACTTATTAAGTTAAAGATAGTACCCTTAATACTAAAGTTAGAAAGACTAGAAATTAAGAATATAGTTATAGATATAACAACAATTAATAATAAACAAGACGTAATATTAGGTATACTATAGTTATAGCTAGCTAACCTAAGAATTAATTAGAGAATAGGGAAAATTAGTTACTCTAAAAAAGACATGTTAAAAGCTAATATAAGTATATACAAAGGATAGTTCCTAGAAGAATATAAGAAGTAAGAGAAATAACTTACTAAACTAGATAACTACTTTCTAGAATACTAACTATAGGATTTAGTAATAGAACTAAAAGAAGAGAAAAACGTAGGATACAGCCTAGTTTATAGAAAAATAGAAGAAGAATCTAAGATTAAACAAGTATTTATACAAAGTATAGTTAAGAAAAGATAGATATAAGAACCTAAATCCTTAGTAGTATATAGACTTATCTTTATAGATAAAAAATAAATAAATAAAAACAACCCCGCGTAGACTTTAAAAAAATAAACGCAATTATAAGTAAGAACTAGTACCCCTTACTATAAATAGATAAAATACAAGATAGGATATAGAAAGTATAAATCTTTACTAAACTAGATATCTAAAACGCTTACTACTAAATTAGAATTTAAGAAGGAGATAAATAGAAAATAGTATTTAGGACGTAGTATAGACTATACAAATACCTAGTTATACTATTTAGACTTATAAACGCACTAGTAGCATTCTAAGAAAAAATTAATATAGTACTAAGAGAGTACTTAAACGTATTTATATTTATATACTTAGACGATATCCTTATATTTTCTAAAATAGAAGAAGAATATATATAGTATATACACAAGGTGCTAGAAAGGCTAGTAGAAAACAAACTATTCCTTAAGATAAAGAAGTGTAAATTCTATACAAAAGAAATAGACTTTCTAGGATTTATTATAGAACTAGGAAAAATTAGGATTAACTTAAACAAGATTAAAACAATCTAAGAATAGCTAATACTAAAGAACCTAAAAGAGGTATAATAATTTTATAGACTAGCAAACTTCTATAGAAAGCTAGTAATTAATTAGTCTAAGTTAATAGAACTATTAACAAATATAATAAAGAAAGATATACTATTTAAATAGATTAAAGAACATAAAGAAGTATTTAATTAAATTAAGTAAAGAATTGTAGAAAACCTAGTTATAAGAATATACAACCTAGACCTACCTACAATAGTAAAAATAGATGCATCTAATTTAGTCTATAGAATAGTACTAATACAAGAAGACGAAGGCATAAAACAAGAACACTTAGTTAAATACTTGTCTAAAAAAATAAAGCTAGTAGAGCTTAACTATCTAATCTATAACAAAGAGATACTAGTAATCTATAAAGTATTTAAATAATAGAGAGTATACTTATAAAGAGTAAAATACTAAATAAAAGTCTATACTAACTACAAGAATCTTATAGGATTTATAATAAACAAAGACTTGTTATAATACTATATAAGATAGTAAGAGTTACTATTAATATTTAATATAGAAATAATATATACTAAGGGTAAAGATAACTAATTTATAGACGCTTTAAGTAGAAGACTAGACTTATAAAAAGAAGTAAATACTACTAGTATAGTTCTAGTTAAGAATAAAAAAAGATATTTAGTTCTAAATATACTTAAGATAGCTATAATACTTAAGAGAAAGAGTAGTAAGCTAGATAAATAGATTTAAGAGAAAACAAGACAAGCCTCTAAAAAAATAGAAAAACTTAAAATCTAAGAAGGATTTACAAAAGCTTATAGAAGGATATATATTCTAAAGAAAATATAAAGAGAGTTTATATAACAATTCTATAAACTACTAGTATATAGATACTAAAGTATTAATAAAATATTAGATAGACTTTTAAGAGACTATTATATCTTAAAAGTAAGATAACTAGTAACTAAAGTACTACAAGAATATATAGAGTACTATAGAAATAAGTATAATAGATACACACTATACAAGATACTATAACTAGTTAAGATATAAGATAGACTATAAGGAGTTATTACAATAGACTTTATTACAAAGTTACTAAAGTCTAAGGACCTAATATTAGGAGTTAAGTATAATAGAATCCTAATAATAGTAGATAAGCTTATAAAATACTTATACTTTAGACTATATAAAGAAAAGAGTAAGATAGAGGTTACTATATACTAGGTTCTAGGAACTATAATTAGCTAATATAGTATTCTAGATAAGATTATTATAGATAAAGATATACAATTTATATTAAAACTATAGAGAACAATATTAGTATAATTAGGAATCTAATATACAATATTAACAGTATACTATCTATAGATAGATAGACAATTAGAACGTATAAACTAGATAGTAGAGTAATACTTAAGATACTACTTTAACTATAATTAGAATAATTAGGTATAGTTACTACCTATAGCATAATTAGTATATAATAGCGCGAAGAATATAGTAATAAGAGTATTACTCTTCTTTACAAACTATAGATTTAACCCTAATATATATAAGATACTAGAAAACTAAATATCTTAGTCTCTTAGAGGAGAAAACTTTATAAATAGACTTAAAGACATATATAATTAACTACAATAGGATATAGAATTCTTATAAGATTAAATAGCAAAGTACTATAATAAAAAACACTAGTAGGGACCCTAATTTAGAGAGAGAGAAAAAGTATAGTTAGTACGCAAAAATATTAAAAGTAAATAGTTAAGTTCTAAATTAGACTACGTTAAAATAAGACTATATAAAGTAGAGAAAAGAGTTATACTAGTTATATTTAAATTATAACTCCTAGATAAAATAAAGATATACCTAATATTCTACGTAGTACTACTAGAAAAAGTACTACAAGAAGTAGAACTACTAGTATATAAAGTAGATATATATAGAGAATAAGAAGAATAAGAAGTTAAAGAAATCCTATAATACTAGTTCTATAATAGAAAGAACTACTACCTAGTAGAATAGATAGGTATAAATAAAAAAGGCTAACTATAAGAAAAAATATAGGAGCTAGAGGATAATCTTAATTACTTTAAGAAACTAGAGGAGTTCTAAAGTTAAAACCCTCTATAGTACCTTGTAGTAAATTAAGAAAGTTAAAGATACTACTACTAGATAGAGAGGTAATAGGAGCGTCTAACGTAATAGAAGCTAGAGTAGCCCCTACTATATCGTCTAAATCTAATTTAGCCTCTAAGGTACAAGACTATTTAGACAACTTAGCGTTATTATAAGCCTTTATTTTACAAAGATACTTAATATAAGAATAAAGCTCTACTAGCTTATAAAGAGTTAACTTATACTTAGCCTTAGCTATAGTAAGCTATAATAATAGTTTTTCTTAAGCTCTATTAATAGCTCGCCCTATATAACTTAGTAGAAGGAGACTATATAGAAATAAAATACTTATACTCTATAAGTAAAATATTAGTAGAAACGTACTTATACTAAATATTAGCAAGAATATACTTATTATAGTATTTACTAGTATTTAAAGATATAAGATATATAAGACCTAATAATACGTAATAATAATAAAGAAATATCTTAACTCTATTACAAACAATACAAGCTACAAAGAGAAGTTTATTACGCTAAGAATAAGATAGTATAGAGAGTAACAAGGAATTAGAAATTAATAAAGAAACTAGGCAAATAACCTTAGCTCTAGGATAAGAAAATAGGAACCTACTTAGAGGGAAGAATAGTATTACAATAGTAACTAGAGAAAACAAGATAGAACTAATTAGTCCTAACTTAGTTACTAATAAAGTATAGAATAAGTAAAGTAATAACTTATAAGATAATAAACTTAATAAAGAAACTAAGTATAATAGAGATACGTAATAAATTTATAAATTCGTAATCTTAGTAAATACAAAGTTATAAAGTAATTAAGTAATAAATTTGTAAATTTATAATCTTAGTAAATATAAAGTTATAAAGTGCTAAGAAGGTACTAGGTATATAATTAGTAAGAATATATATTATTAGGATAGTATTAGTAATTCAATCCTTTAATTATAGAACGCTAACACTTAATATTGTATATACAAATTAACTATTGTTTATAGTTATTACAAATTCCTATACAAGCTTTTACTATTACTTCTTAATCTACTAATATCCTAGAAGGGCTACCTATAGTTAATAATAGGGTAACCTATTACACTAAGTAAGTTAAGTAGTAAAGTTAGTATTAGTTCTTAATATTATAGTTAGGTTATATTAAGTAATACTATTTTAGTTTAGCTTTAAGCTATAAAAAAGTAAGAAATTACTACTTTTTTAAGTATACTTATTTAATACTAAGTATAGTACTTAGCTTAATTAAGAGTTACTAGAGAGCTACTAAAGAGTAAGAGAACTTATTACTAGTATACTTAATACTTACTTTCTAAGAAAAATTATAACTAGTAAGCTTAGTAATTTAAGTAAAAATAACTAGTAAAGTAAAAAGATTTTTAACTAAGCTAAGCTTAGAAAGTATATATAAAACAAATAGTACTAAAAGCTATAGTACTAATAAAACTTTTACTACTAGTACTATAAAATATATACTATATATACTATACTTTATAGCTAAAGAGTTAGTTAGTAGTAAACCTATATTAGTAAAGTTTAAAGCTTTTCTAGTAACTTTATATAAACTATAGTAAATAGTTTTATAAAAGTTAAAAGTACTTAATATAGTAGTAGGGTATAAGTATAGTGTTTAAATAATAAAGAAGTTTTAAGCTTTAAAAGTAAAATATATTTTTAAAGAACTTACTATAAAGTAAAAAATTCTACTCTAGTATTATAACTTATATATAGTAAGCTATTTTAGTATATATAAAACGCTTAAGCTAATTATAAGATACTATTACTAGCTATTAATAAAGTAAAATATTTAGAATTATATAAAGACTTATATAATAAAATAATAAAGTAAAGTACTAAAGTATAAGTAATATAAAGAGTTATCTTATTTACTAATCTTAAGTAATATTTTTAAAAAAGTTTCTCTAGACTTTATTATAAGCTTCTTACTTTTAAAAGATAGCTTAAAGTATATATATACTATAATACTAGTAATAGTAAATTACTTATCTAAGATAGCTATCTATATTTTAGTACTTAAAAAGTAAGACGTATAATACTTTATAGAAGTATACTTTAATAATATTATTTTAAACTATAATATATAGAAAAGTATTATATTAAACTAGAAGTTAATCTTTACTTTAAAATTTTAAGTTAAAATATACTACTAACTATAAGTAAAGTATAAGCTAATTATAGCTTTTTACTTATAAACTAATAAGTAAACTAAATAATAAATATAGACTTTAGAATAGTAATTAAGAATCTTTATAATATAGAATTAAGATAATTAAGTTACTATACAAAAAATAGTATAATTTATATATAATAACTTAATTTATAAAGAAATAAAGATAATACCTTTTTATACTATACTAAGTAAATACTTAATCTTTATATACTTACTTAAAGATAATAAGCTAAAAGAAATAGTACTAGACGCTATTTAAAGACTAAAGTATATATATATAGTATATTAGTAATACTTATTAAGTTTTTATAAAAAGTATAAGTATATTAATTATAGTACTATAATTATAAATATAAACTAAAAGTCTTTAGAAAAAAGAAGTTAGTTTTACTAAGTATAAAGAACTTAAGCTTTATTTACTAACTATATAAGAAGCTATTAGATAAGTTTATTAGACTAGTCTAACTATAAGATATAGTAAGAATATAAGTATACTACTTACTTTACTATTATATTTATAACGTATTTTATATTCTTTTCTTTAAGAAATAGAAACTTTAATTAAGTATAATAAATAATACTTACCTACTTAAAGTAAAAGAAGAAAGAGAAATAGTATAAGAAATTAAAAGAATTCTAAAAAAAAAAAAAAAAAGATAACTAGAGTATTTTTTTAGATAGAAAAGATATAATAAATTCTAAGATATATAGACTATTACTATAAATTTTAAAAATATAGATAAACTACTTAAAACTTTTAATTTAGCTAAAGCACTTTATAGTTAAGTATATATAGGAAGTATAATTTATATACTTAAAATATACTTATAGAGTAAACAATATAATTTAACTTTTAGCTTTATAGCTAAGTATCTATATATATATAGAAAATAAATAATTATACTATAAACTACTTCTTCTTTACTTTTTAAGTAAGCCTAAGCTACTTTTTACTTCTATTTTAACTTTCTACTTTATTTTCTTTTTCTTTATTTTTTTCTTTTACTTCTTCTTCTACTATTTCTTCTACTACTTCTTTTTTTTTTCTTAATTATTATTATTATTATTATTAGCTTATCTTATAAAAGAGTTACTATAGTAAGTTTAAAAGGTAATTAGTATATACTATATAAGTATAGTATAAGTAAATATATAATAGAGTAAAAATAGCTTAAAATCTTTAGTAATACTTTAACTAAACTTCTTTACTAATCTATAAAGCTACGCTACTTAGTTAGAATAAGCTCTAAAAATTAAGGCGTAGTTATAAGTATTTAAGTAGGTACTCTTAAAGGATTACTACTATAAGTAGTAAAGCGCTTATAGTTTAATAGCTATAAGTTAAAGGTACGCTGAGTATAAGTAAGCTTAATACTAGTATAGTATACTTCTAAGTTAGTTTTAAGAGTACTAGTATTAGATATAGTAGTATTATACGTATTATATAGCTTATAAAAATAATTAATATACTTATTAAGTATAAAAGTATTGTAGGTGTTACTAGGGTTAACTTCCTAATACCTAATTAGGGTATTAGTAGATTGTAAGTTAATAACAAAAGCTCGTGTAGTAATCTATAATAGGCTAGGAATAATAGAAGATGTTTTGTAACTGTCTTAGTATTATCGCTTGTAGTTAATAATTAAATTGCTAATACTATCCTAATAATAGATATTGTTACTAACTATATACCTACACCTCTTAGCTAGCTTTACGCTTTGTATTTACTAAGATCGCGAATTACAAATTTGTTACGTGTCTAGCTTTATACTTTGTATTTACTAAGATCGCAAATCGCGAATTTATTATATGTCTCTATTGTAGTTAGTTTTCTAGTTAAGTTTGTTGCCTTATAGATTATACGTGTTTTTATTATTTATAGTAGGGCTAACTAGCTTAAATTAGCCTTCTATTGTTATAGCTATAATACTATTCCTCTCTTTAGGTAGGTTTTTATTTCTCTGCCCTAGGCCTAAGGTTATTAGTCTAGTTTCTTTATTTATTTCTAATTCCTTATTGTTCTCTATATCTTCTTATTCTAATTGTAATAAACTTCTTCTTGTTGCCTGCGTCGCTTATAATAGGGTTAAAATATTTCCTTGTACTTGTTATGCTCGTCTAAAGCTTACTTGTCTAGTTTCTTTAAAGGATAGTAAGTATTGTAACAAATATATCCTTGCTAATATCTAATATAAGTGCACTCCTTTAGGTATTTCTCTTATAGAGTATAAGTATTTAATATCTATATAGTCTCTTCTTACTAAATTGTATAGGGCGAGCTATTAACTAGGCTTAAGAGATACTATTGTTATAGCTTATAGCTACTAAGGCTAAGTATAAGCTAACTCTTTATAAGCTAGTAGATCTTTATTCTTATATTAAGTGTCTTTATAAGATAAAGGCTTATAATAATGCTAAATTATCTAAATAGTCTTGTGCCTTAGTGTTATAAGCGTAATAGAAGAAATCGAGATAGAACTAATTAGTCCTAACTTAGGTGCTAACAAAGTATAGGACGAGCAGGGTAACGATCTTAATTAGGAGACTATATATAATTAAGACACCTAGGGTAATCTATAATCTATAGACTCTTAGTATTAATAGATTATAGATTAGTATAATCTATAATCTACTAGTCTTAGTAACTATAGATTATAGTTTATATTAAGTATATAGTTAATAGTAATACGTATTATTAGGATAGTATTAGCAATTTAATCCTTTGACTATAGAACGCTAATACAAGATAGTTACAAAATATCTTCTATTATTCTTAGTTATTATAGATCCTCTACGAGCCTTTGTTATTACCTCGCGATCTACTAACCTCTCCTAAGATAGGCTCCTATAGTTAACGATAGGAGGCCTATTATACCTTACTAATTTAGTTATTACAAGAAGCGAAGCGTAAGTAGCGCACAGTCTAGCTAACACGATAGTAGAAAGTTTAACTAAAATAAGTAAAGTCCCTAGGAGTAGTTACGAGTCTAATAGTACTATATAGGAAACAATTAAGGACTAAATTAATAATTTAATCTTAGATAAAGAAGACATAAAGATAGTAATTAATACCTTAGAAACGTAGAATAAGGAGCTTTAAGATTACGCGAAGTAAAACAAAGTATAGATAAAGGCAATTATTAAGGGTTAGAACTAAATAGAACTAATTACCTAGAGATTGGAGATAAGTGCGACAAAGAAACTACTAAAGATACCTGTCCTTAAGAAGTTTAATAGAATAAGAGAAAAACTAAGACCTTTTATTATATTAGTACAACTTTAAATAGATGTATAAGTACTACACTTTAATATAGAAGAAAAGAAAGTAATATATATTAGACTACATCTCGAAGAAGACGTAATAAGATAGTATAAACCTTACTAGACTAACTACACGATACACTCTCTAATAACCTAGAAGGACAAGACTAGAGCTATCTTTAGAAGTTACAAATACTTTACTAAACAAATAAGAGTAGTATTTAGGGATATAAATATTACCTAATAAGCTAAAGAAAGACTTAAAAGACTTATATAAAGCAAGAGTATTCTAGAATATATATTATAGTTTAAACAACTATTACAAAATACAGAATAGAACGAATTAGCCCTAATGTTACGATTTAAACAAGGACTAAACTCTAAGATTTAATACAAAATAATCTATATAGAGAAACTATAAACACTAGAAGCCCTAAAATAATAGGTAATCTAAATCGACGATAATCTTTGAGAATAGAAAAAGAACAAATATAGAGGTTATACCTAGAATTATAATAAGGGAGACCCTATAGTCTTTAACGCAAACAAGGATAAGAAGAGAAAAAAGAACAAAGACTTTACGTACTTTAACTATAGCAAACTAGGCTATTACGCAAAAAACTATTAATTAAAGTTAAAAAAAGATATAGTATATTATAAATATAGGAAACTAAGACACTTTGTAAAAGATTATAGAAGTAAGGACTAGAAGAAAGATAAAGAAACTTAGTTAAAAATAACTAAGAAAAAGAAGGAAGCACTATAAGCACAGGCTAAACCTTAGGAGAAAGTAGCTAGGAGTAAAGAAGTATAACACGTAATACTCTACTAGACCTTTTATTATAATAACAACTACTATATATATCTTTCTAGTAAATAGGGAGTAGTATAGTTCCTATAGAAATAAAAGTATAGAGTAGCTATAATAAAGGAGAGAATAAAAGTGTAGCTAGAAAAAATAGTACACGTAATAGACCTACTAATAGAAGACTTAGAAAAAGAAGAGCCCTTAGTATTATCGATCTAGGCTAAAGGATTAGCACTAGATAAAGAGACTACTACAGCTTCCTCTAAAGAACTACAAGAAAGCGAGAAATAAGTAAGTATAAGAGGTATAGAGTATACCTAGCTAGATATATATAGCTATAATAGCTACACAATAATAGATATAGAGGAACGAAACAAAGAATAGAGGTTTATTTAAACATACTTAATAGTTATAAGTATAAAGGAAGCGTATAAAGACTAGAAAGAATATAATCCTAAAAAAATAAAGTTTATACTATTTTAAGAATAGATAAAGTAATATATAGTTATAGTAGGAAGAATACCTATATAAAGAGAGTAGTAATACTTTACAAGGAAAATATAATAGATTAATAAAGCCTATATACTAAGAATACTAGTAGTGTACTATATCCTAACAATAAATACACCTAGAAAAGACAAGTACTAAAAAGGAGATAATAAAATAACAGATTTAAAACACTTAGTACACTTTAAAGTATTATAGATATTATACGAAGACAAGAATTATATTATATATAGGAACCCTAAAGTAAATAATAACGTATAGCCTATATAAAGAAGAGGCTATAATTACACGAGAGTAATTATAGTAGAAGATATCTAAGGATAAGAAATAATCCTAGAAGATAGATACGTAGTAGTAAGACTAGGCCTAAAACTATCTAAGAAATGCGTCTATAGAGGACTATAGTACAAATATACAAATAATAAATATCTAAAACACAAAGAATATAAACTCTAAGTAGGGCTATAGCCTTAGAAAAATAGATAATTTGCAAAAATACCTAAGTAAGAATAACTAAAAGGTATAAGAGGCCTACACATTACAAAAATAAGTATATACTAAAGAAAGAAAGTACAATTAATAATTAATAGTAGAGCTACAAAAAACTTTATATTAAGGAAGTTTGTAGAAATATAGAGAATAAAATACACAACAAAGAAATACTCTCGACAACTAAGTATAATTAAAGGAAAACTATTCTAAGAACCTATTAGGTTTAAAATAGTTCCCTCTATATTAGAACTAGAAGGAATAATAATTAAGAATATAGTTATAGATATAACAACAATTAATAACGAGCAAGATATAATATTAGGAATGCTATAGTTATAAATAACTAACTTATACATTAATTAGAGAATAGGAAAAATTAACTACTATAGAATAGACACGTTAAAAGCTAACATAAACACCTACAAAGGAAAATTCCTAGAAGAATACAAGAAGTAGGAAGAATAGCTTATAGAGCTAAAAGATTACCTTCTAGAACATTAACTATAGGATTTAGCGATAGACCTAAAAGAAGATAAAGACGTAAGATAGAGCCTAGTCTATTAAAAAATAGAAGAAGAATCTAAAATTAAATAAGTATTTATCTAAAAAGCAATAGAAAAAAGATAAATAAAGGAATCTAAGTCTTTAGTAGCACATAGACTTATATTTGTAGATAAAAAGGAACTAGCGACAAAAGACTCTACGTAGATTTTAGAAAAACTAACGCAATTATAAATAAGAACTAATACCTACTACTACAAATAGATAGGATACAAGATAGACTACGAAGAGCAAAGATCTTTACGAAGCTAGATATCTAGAACGCCTACTACTAGATTAGAATTAAAAAAGGCAATAAATAGAAGATAGCGTTTAGAACGTAGTATAGACTATATAAATATTTAGTTATACTGTTTAGTTTAACAAACGCACTAGTAGTATTCTAAGAAAGAATTAATATAGTACTAAGAGAGTACTTAGATGTATTTATATTTGTATACTTAGACGATATCCTTATATTCTTAGAAATAGAAGAAGAACACGTACAATACGTATACAAGGTACTAGAGAAACTAGTAGAAAACAAACTATTCTTTAAGATAAGAAAATGTAAATTCTACACGAAAGAAATAGATTTCCTTAGATTTATTATTAAACTAGGAAAAATCAAGATTAACTTAGAAAAGATTAGATTAATTAACGAATAGCTAACACTAAGGAACCTAAAAGAGGTATAATAGTTCTATAGACTAGTAAACTTTTATAGAAAGTTAATAATAAGATAGTCTAAAGATATAGAACTAATAACAAGACTTATAAAGAAAGAGAAACTAGACATCTTAGTTCTTAAGAGGAGAAAACTTCGCTAACAGACTTAAAGATATACACGATTAGTTAAGACAAGATACAGAATTCTTATATAATCGCATAGCTAGGTACTATAATAAAAAGTATAAAAAGGGACCTTAATTTAGAGAGAGAGAAAAAGTATAGTTAGTACGAAAGAATATTAAAAGCAAACAACTAAGTTTAAAATTAGACTACGTTAGGATAGGACTATACAAAGTTAAGAAAGAAGTTATACTAGTTATATTTAAGCTAAAGCTACTAAACAAGATAAAGATACACCTAATATTCTACGTAGCCTTACTAGAACAAGTACTACAAGACGTAGAACTACTAGTATATAAAGTAGACACGTATAGAGAATAAGAGTAATAAGAAGTTAAAGAAATCCTATAGTACTTGTTCTGCAATAGAAGAAACTACTACTTAGTAGAATAGATAGGTATAGACAAAAAAGGACAACTATAGGAAAAAATATAGGAACTAGAAGATAACCTTAATTACTTTAAGAAACTAGAAGAGTTCTAAAATTAAAACCCTTTAGAACGCCTAGCAGCGAACTAAGAGAACTAACATTACTAACAATAGATAGAGAGATAATAGGAACGTCTAATACATAATCTACTATAACAAACGCCTTATCTAAATCTAGCTTAGCTTCTAGAGCTACTAACTATTTAGCTAATTTCTTATTATTTAAGGCTTTTATCTTATAAAGACAAGAGAGACAAGCTTAATTTTTTACTAGCTTACTCTACGCAAGCTCCTAGATACGCTTACGCTTAGCTTTAGCCTCTGCGATTTAAGATAGTAATTTCTCTTAAGTCTAGTTAATAGCTTTCCCTATTATTATTAAGCCTAGACGTAAGAATAAGTATAATAAACGTACACTTAGAAAAAGAAACACTAGATATATTATAAGAACTATATATGTTTGTATAAATATACACCTTATAAGCCCTACTATTATTTATAGAAATAATATAAGGAAGAGACTTAGGGTTTAATTTAAGAGAAGTACAACAAGAACAAGGAAATATTTTAATACTATTGCGTAACACGCAATTAGTAAGAAGATAGTAACAACGTATAGATAAAATAGGTATAAGAGAGGATAAAGAACTCTATATTAACGAAGAAACTAGATTAATAACTCTAGCCCTAGGATAAATAAACGAGGACCTACCTAGAAGGGGAGATAGTGTTATAGGCGTAATAGAAGAAATCAAGATAGAACTAATTAATTCTAACTTAGGTGCTAACAAAGTATAAGACAAGTAAGGTAACAATCTTGATTAGGAGACTACACATAATTAGGATACCTAGGGTAATCTATAATCTATAAACTCTTAGTATTAATAGATTATAGATTAGTATAATCTACAATCTACTAGTCTTAGTAACTATAGATTATAGATTATATCAAGTATATAGTTAATAGCAATGCGTATTATTAGGATAGTATTAGTAATTTAATCTTTTAACTATAGAACGCTAATACAAGATAGTTACAAAACATCTTCTATTATTCTTAGTTATTATAGATCTTCTACGAGCCTTTGTTATTACTTTACGATCTACTAACCTCTCCTAAGATAGGCTCTTGTAGTTAATAATAAGAGGCCTATTATACTTAGAGGCTAAGATAGACCTTAAAGACGCTGTAGAGGCTACTCTAGCTCCTATTATATTAGACGTTCCTAACGTCTCTCTATTTGTTGTTAGTAGTACTAATTTTCTTAGTTTACTATAAGGCGTTCTAGAGGGTTTTAATTTTAGAACTCCTCTAGTTTCTTAAAGTAGTTAAGGTTATCTTCTAGTTTCTATATATCTTCCTATAGTTATCTTTTCTTATCTAAACCTATCTATTTTACTAAGTAATAGTTTCTACTATTATAGAAATAATATACTAGGATTTTCTTAACTTCTTATTTTTCTTATTCTCTATACATATCTACTTTATATACTAGTAGTTCTGCGTTTTATAGTACTTATTCTAGTAGTACTACGTAGAATATTAGGTGTATCTTTATCTTGTTTAGTAACTTTAGTTTAAATATAACTAGCGTAACTTCTTTCTTAACTTTATATAGTCTTATCTTAACGTAGTTTAGTTTTAGACTTAGTTGTTTACTTTTAATATTTTTCTATATTAACTATACTTTTTCTCCTTCTCTAAATTAGGGTCCCTTTTTATACTTCTTATTATAGTACTTAGCTATTTAATTATATAGGAATTCTACGTCCTATCTTAGTTAATTATATATATTTTTTAGTCTATTAGTAAAGTTTTCTCCTTTTAGAGACTAAGATATCTAGTCTTTTAGTATCTAGTATATATTAGGGTTAAATCTATAGTTTATAAAAAAGAGTAATACTCTTATTACTATATTCTTTGCGCTGTTATATGCTAACTATACTATAGGTAGTAACTATACCTAGTTATTCTAATTGTAGTTAAGGTAGTATCTTAAGTATTGTTCTACTATCTAATTTATTTATTCTAACTATCTATCTATCTATAGATAATATGTAGTAGATATTGTATATTTAATTCCTAATTGTGCTATTATCGTTCTCTATATTTTTAATATAAATCTTATATCTCTATCTATTATAATCTTGTCTAGTAGTCTATATTAACTAATTATAGTTCCTAGAACCTAGTGTATAGTAACTTCTATCCTACTTTTCTCTTTATATAGTCTAAAGTATAAGTACTTTATAAGTTTATCTACTATTATTAGAATTCTATTGTACTTAACTCTTAATATTAGGTTTTTTAACTTAAGTAACTTTGTAATAAAGTCTATTATAATAACTCTTTATAGTTATTCTAGTACTTCTACTAGTTATAGCGTTCTATATAGTGCGTATCTATTATACTTATTTCTTTAGTATTCTATGTAGTCTTGTAGTACTTCTATTACTAGTTATCTTACTCTTAGTATATAGTAGTCTTATAGTAGTTTATCTAATATTTTGTTAATACCTTAATAACTATATACTAGTAATTTATAGAATTGTTATATAAATTCTCTTTAGATCTTCTTTAGAATATATATTCTTCTATAGGCTTATATAAGTCCTTCTTAGATTTCTAGTTTCTTTATTTCTTTAGATACTTTTTGCGTTATCTTCTAAATTTATTCTTCTAGCTCGCTACTTGTTCTTTTAAGTATTGCGGCTATTTTAGGTATATTTAGGACTAAGTATCCTTCCTTGTTCTTTACTAGAACTATACTAGTAGTGCTTACTTCTTCTTGTAAGTCTAGTCTTCTACTAAGGGCGTCTATAAATTAGTTATCTTTCTCTTTTGTATATATAATTTCTAAGTTAAATATTAATAGAAATTCCTACTATCTTGTATATTATTATAATAGTTTTTTATTTAGTATAAATCCTATAAGATTCTTATAGTCTATGTAGACTTTTGTTTAGTATTTTACTCCTTGTAGATATATTCTCTATTATTTAAATACTTTGTAGATTACTAGTATTTCTTTATTGTAGATTAGGTAATTAAGCTCTACTAGCTTTATTTTCTTAGAGAAGTATTTAACTAAGTATTCTTGTTTAGTCCTTAGGTCTTCTTGTATTAGTGCTATTCTATAAACTAAATTAGATACGTCTGTTTTTACTATTACTAGTAGTTCTAGGTTATATATTCTAATAACTAGGTTTTCTATAAACTTTCTTTTAATCTTATTAAATACTTTGTCGTATTCTTTTATCTATTTAAATAGCGTATCTTTCTTTATAAGTTTTGTTATTAGTTCTATATCTTTAGACTATCCTATTATTAACTTTCTATAAAAGTTTACTAGTCTATAAAATTATTGTACTTCTTTTAGGTTCTTTAGTATTAGCTATTTGTTAATTAACTTAATCTTTCCTAGATTAATCTTAATTCTTCCTAGTTCTATAATAAATCTAAGGAAATCTATTTCTCTTATATAGAACTTGTATTTTCTTATTTTAAGAAATAATTTATTTTTTACTAGTTTTTCTAGTACCTTGTGTATATATTATATATATTCTTCCTCTATTTCTAAGAATATAAGGATGTTGTCTAGGTATATAAATATAAATATGTCTAAGTACTCTCTTAGTACTATATTAATTCTTTCTTAAAATGTAGCTAGTGTATTTGTTTAGCTAAATAGTATAACTAAATATTTATATAGTCCTTATTGTGTTCTAAATACTATTTTCTATTTATTACTTTTCTTAATTCTAATCTAGTAGTAGGCGTTCTAGATATCTAGCTTTATAAAGATTTTTACCTTTTATAATCTATCTTGTATTTTATCTATTTGTAGTAAGGGATATTAGTTCTTGTTTATAACTACGTTTGTTTTTCTAAAGTCTACGTAGAGTCTCTTGTTATCTATCTCTTTTTTATCTATAAATATAAGTCTATATACTATTAATAATTTAGATTCTTATATCTGTCCCTTTTTTATTATATTCTATATAAATATTTATTTAATTTTAGACTCTTCTTCTGTTTTTTAATAGACTAAGCTCTATCTTATATTTTTTCCTTCTTCTATTTCTATTACTAAGTCCTAAGGCTAATATTCTAGAAGGTAGTCTTTAGGTTCTATAAGCTATTATTCCTATTTCTTGTATTCTTTAGGGAATTCTCTTTTGTAAGTACTTATATTAGCTCTTAGTTTTTCTATTTTATAGTAGCTAATTCTTTCTATTCTCTAATTAATGTATAGGTTAGTTATCTATAACTATAGTATTCTTAGTATAATTTCTTATTTATTATTAATTGTTATTATATCTATAACTATATTTTTAATCTTTATTTCTTTTAGTTTAAGCGTAGAGGGAACTATTTTAAACCTAATAGGTTCCTAGAATAGTTTTCCTTTAATTATACTTAGTTGTCGAGGGTATTTCTTTATTATATAACGTATTCCTTATATTTCTACAAACTTCTTTAATATAAAGTTTCTTGTAGCTCTACTATTAATTATTACTTATACTTTCTTCTCTTAGTATGTACCTATTTTTATAATATATAAGCCTTTTATACTTTTTAGCTATTTTTACTTAGGCTATTTTGTAAATTATCTATCTTTCTAGGGCTATAGCTCTACTTTAAGTTTGTATTCTTCGTGTTTTAGATATTTATTGTATATGTATTTATACTATAGTCTTCTTTAGACGCATTTCTTTAGTAGTTTTAGTCTAGGCTTTACTACTACGTAACCTTCTTCTACTATTATTTCTTATCCTTAGATATCTTTTACTAGAATTACTTTTATATAGTTGTAGCCTTTTCTTCTTATAAGCTATACGCTGTTATTTGCTTTAGGGTTTCTATATATAATATAATTCTTATCTAGGTATAATATCTATAATACTTTAAATTGTACTAGATGTTTTAGATCTATTATTTTGTTATCCCCTTCCTAGTATTTATCTCTACTAGGTATTTCTATAGTTAGGATATAGTATACTACTAGTACTCTTAGTGTGTAGGCTTTATTAATCTATTGCGTTTTTTTTACAAGGTACTACTACTCTCTTTGTATAGGTATTTTTCCTACTATAGTTGTATATTACTTTATCTATTCTTAAAATAGTGTAAACTTTATTTCTTTAGGATTGCGTTCTTTCTAGTCTTTGTACACTTCCTCTATACTTATAACTAGTAAGTATTTCTAAATAAACTTCTATTTTCTATTTTATTCCTCTATATTTATTATTGTATAGCTATTGTAGCTATATATATCTAGCTAGGTATACTCTATACCTCTTATACTAACTTGTTTCTTGCTTTCTTGTAGTCCCCTAGAGGAAGCTGTAGTAGTCTCTATATCTAGTGCTAGTCCTTTAGCCTAGATTAATAGAATCTAGGGTTCCTTTCTATCTAAGTCTTCTATTAGTAGATCTATTACGTATACTATTTCTTTTAGCTACGCTTTTGTTCTTTCTTTTATTGCTACTACTCTATTTCTTTGTTATAGGAAATATCCTACTCTTTATTTACTAAAAAGATATATGTAGTAGTTATCTTTGTAATAAAAGGTCTAATAGAGTATTACGTATTGTATTTCTTTACTCCTAGCTACTTTTTCTTAAGGTTTAGCCTATACTTGTAGTACTTCTTTCTTCTTTTTAGTTGTCTTTAACTATATCTCTTTCTTTAGTTCTTTACTTCTATAGTCTTTTGCAAAGTATCTTAGTTTCCTATATTTATAGTATACTATATCTTTCTTCTTTTGTAATTAGTAGTTTTTTACGTAGTAGCCTTTCTTACTATAGTTAAAGCACGTAAAGTCTTTATTCTTCTTCTTTTTCTTATCTTTGTTAGCGTTAAGGATTATAGGATCTCTACTGTCTTAGTTTCTCTATTAGTTCCTATATGTGTTCTTCTTCTATTCTCGAAGATTATTGTTAATTTGTATTACCTATTGTTTTAGGGTTTCTAATATCCTTAGTTTTTCTATATAGATTATTTTATATCGAATTTTTGTATTCAATCCTTGTTTAAATCGTAATATTAAGGATGCTTCGTTCTATTCCGTGTTTTAAGCTAGTTGTTTAAACTATAATATATATTCTAGAACGCTCTTGCTCTGCGTAAGCCTCTCGAGTTTTTCTTCTACTTGTTAGGTAATATCTGTATCCCTAAATACTACTCTTATTTGTTTAGTAAAGTACTCGTAACTTCTAAAAATAGCTCTAGTTTTGTCTTTCTAGGTTATTAGAGAGTGTGTTGTATAGTCTATCTAGTAAGGTTTGTACTATCTTATTGTATCTTCTTCGAGGTGTAGTCTAATATATATTACCTTCTTTTCTTCTATATTAAAGTATAGTACTTATATATCTATTTAGAGTTATACTAATACTATAAAGGGTTTTAGTTTTTCTCTTGTTCTATCAAACTTCTTAAGGATAGGTATCTTAGGTAGTTTCTTTGTCGTACTTATTTCTAGTTGTTGTATAATTATTTCTATCTAGTTTTATCCTTTAATAATAGCTTTAATTTGTACTTTATTCTACTTTAAGTAGTCTTATAGTTCTTTATTCTACGTTTCTAATACTTTAATTACTATTTTTATATCTTCTTTCTTGTCTATTAGTTTGTTAATACGTTCTTTAATTATTTCCTATACGGTACTATCTAACTTATAACTACTCCTAAGTACTTTACTAGTTAATCTTTCTACTATTATGTTAGCTAGACCGTGCGCTACTTACGCTTTACTTCTCGCAATAACTAAATTAGCAAGGTGTTATAGGTGTTACTAGGGTTAACTTCCTAATACCTAATTAGGGTATTAGTAGATTGTAAGTTAATAACAAAAGCTCGTGTAGTAATCTACAATAGGCTAGGAACAATAGAAGATGTTTTGCAACTGTCTTAGTATTGTCGCTCGTAGTTAATAATTGAATTGCTAATACTATCCTAATAATAGATATTGTTACTAACTATATACCTACACCTCTTAGCTAGCTTTGCGCTTTGTGTTTACTAAGATCGCAAATTAGGAATTTATTACGTGTCTAGCTTCGTACTTTGTGTTTGCTAAGATCGCAAATTGCGAATTTGTTACGTGTCTCTATTGTAGTTAGTTTCCTAGTTAAGTTTGTTGCCCTATAGATTATACGTATTTTCGTCATCTATAGTAGGGCTAACTAGCTCGAATTAGCTTTCTATTGTTATAGCTGTAACAAAAAGTTACTTGTTTATATTAGTTAAAGTATATATATAGAGTATATATTATAGTTACTAAAGTATAGCTACTATAATTACTAAAAGAACAATACTAGTAGCGACGTTCTTCTAGCTTATTATATACTTCCTTCTAGTTAATAATACTTTAAGTATAGCGTAAGTAAGTAGTATATAAAGTATTATAGTTAGCGCGCTTAGTATCTATACTCTACTTAAAAGGCTAGGCTTAATAAATATTACTTCTCTTAATAAACTTTAGGTAAGGATAGTAAACTATAGTAATAATTACTAAACGTATACTATATATATATATTAAGTATACTCTATAGTTAATAAAAAGATAAGTAAAATAATTATAAAAGAAAAATATTTTTTATACAAGGTTTCTTAAGAGTAAATGTAATTATATTAGTAATAATCTTTTACTTATTATTAAAATATAAATAGAATGTTATACACAAGTATAATAATAATAATACGCCTAACGCGTAGGTTTAGCTCGTAAGGTACGCGAACACTCTTTTCCCCTTTTTTTCCTAAAAGTTTAGGGTTTTTATTAAGGTCGCACTTTAAAAGGCTAGCGAGGACACTAGCTAGAGGGGGAGGCTTAATAACGAAGGTTCTCTAAACACTTAAGACTCTCGTAAACTCTAGTACAAGTTAAGGGGGCGGGGCTGATACACCAAAGATTATGACATTGTATAGTTGTAATCCAAAGCGGGGCTGATGCGCTACACAGGCGTATAAAAGGCTTGATACTTGCGAAGAGAATAAAGGAAGTATTATTCTCCCTTAGATACTAGTGGTACTATTGAATACTATCTGTCATCCCTTCACTATCTCCTGTGGCCTACGGCAAGTACTATTGCCTTCCAGCTACCTCCTAACATTAGGTAAAACGTAATTACTAAGCTCGAGATTCTCCAGCATTCAACCGGGCAGGGTGGGACTACAACTGCGTTCTTAAAGCGCTGGGCTCATAACTGTGATGGAAAACACGATCGTAGGAATGAGTAGGAGATAGATTATTGGTTCTACTAGCTACTGATTGGCGGAGCTCTTACACTCAGAGCTCCGCTGAGCGAGTTCTCGATGACTCGAGCTTCGCTCTCTGAGGTCTCTGTGCTCGAGGCTCTCAATGCCCGAGGCTTGAAAGAGGGTGGAGAGCCTCCGAGCTGAGGCTGATTTGCTCTAGCGAGCAGCTCTCAATATAGGAGTTTTCTGCAACAATAAGGTAGTAAAGATGAATGTAATTGCGGCATTGCGGAAGAAAGCTAAAGGAGAAAGATGACAGATGATGACTGGGCGTGGGTACGAAGCGATGGATTTAGAAATAGTAAAGGATTTGTATGAGGAGACTGGAACTGGAGACAGCGGTTGTAACCGAGCGGGTTTTCGACGTAGACTTGAAACGACCATCAGAACAAACTACAGAAGCCGAGTCTTAGCCGAAGCGTCGACGCATTCAAGAAGTGTACGCCGGACCCTAATGAAGCTCAAGCCCTAGCGGCTGTAACCGTCGATAAATGGTTCTGTAAATAGGCCACTTTTGCAAAAGTACACGAATAATGTGTTGTAGAGTAAGAACTTGGCTACTTTTCAAAGGACCACAATGAGCTCGGTTCATGGGTTCCAACTAGGGAGCCGGCGATTCCACGAATAGTGAAAGCACTACGTACCGAGACGGTTGGAAACTTTGCACGGCCAAAGCAGAACCTCAAGTAAGTCTTATTAGTTGGAGGATGGATTTCCCTGCTGTGCAATACAAATAACATAGAATTGCTACTAGCAGCTGTCTAATAGAGTAAGATAACCTCAAAGCACAAAACAAATAGTCTTATTACAAAAAACCAAGAAACCAAAAGAGCTAGATCAAAAAACTTCCATCACTATTCCTCCCCGTTCTCCAACACGGTCTCCTATCTGCCGTCGCCGGCTTACCAACGGATGACCTTCGTAGGGTTCCGAGCATGGATGCTGGGCTTGTGTCCCCCATCTTTAACGATGTGAGAGGTGCTGTCGATATCGAAACAGTCGCCCGTAATGCTGCTGGAACACAGAGGCAAAGTATCGCGGGTCTCCATGTTACAGTAGATGCCCTCTTCTAGTGAGATAAAATCCGGGCCGTAGGAGTTATGCTGCTCGCAGAGTGCTGTAGCGTTTTGGCCGGGAAGCGAGCTGACGACGACTGTACCCGACAAGCTTAGAGTTAGAAGAATAAAAGGAAAAGGGACAATGTGGTAGGGGAGTGATAGGGTTTTAGAGATAGATAATACTTACGGCTATCATCTGAACGACCCATATGGGAGGGGGAATCCCTCTTCCTATCGTTTCCTGACGACGACGACACCCCTCGATTTGCGGGAAGGGTAATCTCATAGTCGTAATTATCGTAAGCTTTGATCGATTTTCCACACATTGCCTTGGCTTCGCCTTCGGATGGCTTTTTGCCATCCTCGCTGAGGAAATCGTGCCACTTGATTTTAATACCCCAGGGTGCCTTTTTTGCATTGACACCGGCACCGAGCCACATGCAGGCAGGAGACCTAGAAGTGAGAAAGTATAAGCATGTGCAGACGGCTTCAGTTAATAGTGTGAGTAGGTGTAACTAAGACGTACTTTCCATTTGGCATCTGTTATAATAGAAATTAGTTTTGTTATAAATACAATAGAGAGTATAAGAATAATGCTTACAATAATGCCGCTGTAGTACGATGGCAATCCGCAAATATTAGCCCACTAGAAACTTCAGTCAGGACCGTTTCTTCCCAAATATATAATATTGGCGGGTGTGTGCTCACATCTCCTGTCCACCCAAATTTGGTGCCATCTGGCCACGTTGTCGATAAAAGTCCGATACAAATGTTGTCAGAAGTGCCACCGATCTTGGTATAAACCGATTGAACACCTTCCCGCGATTCCACTTTGAGGTCAATGTATGAACCATCCTCAAGCCTCCCCCGATTGGAGCTAAAGGCAAAAGGATTGTCATTATTATCATAGTGCCAAGCGCCATAGAGGGCCCCGCCAGCATGAGACATGCCATTGGTTCCGTCGAGGCCTGCAACAACGCGAGTCGTGGTGGTGTACACGGTAGGTTTATCATGCTGTTTGGGTGTAGGCTCCACCTTCGGGGGCAAGTGAGACTCAGCGAAACCCCAGATGCCTATTACACCGGACACCACTCCAATGACTTGTACAAGGGTGCTCATTGTAGTCGTAAATGAAATGGATAAACGTAAGGACGAGAAAATTTGGCGGAAAATAGAAAATCAGGTAGGCAAGCGAGATGCAGTGTGCAAAGAATGACAGGCTGAACTCAGATGGTACATCGACATTATATATGTGGAATCTCGTTGACCACCTCTTCAAACTCGAGCGAAATTCGGATGCTATAACGAAATTAGACGGCGCTGGTTGAGGCTTTGAAGCCAAGAAGGCGTAATCTTATCAATAAGAAAAGGAGCACAGTGTTACTGCAACAGAGGGTGGAGTACTTACGCCCGAGACCACCGCAAGGCTACGCCAATAAAAGTGGTGACGGGGCTTGGCCCGTAGGCGCAGAGATTATGTTTTGACAGGGCAATTAATAGGAACATGTTGCTCGGCGAAAATTCAATGCAAGTATACTTTTTAGATAGCTTGTAGACGTTGGCAGACTATTATCAAATATGTTTGCTTTCGACAGATATTATTCTAGTCGTACAGGCATATTCAACCCTACTTATTTGCCAGCCTAAACTAGTCCGTGATTGAGCCTCAATCACTTATAGGCATAGCTATAACTAATCCTATACTTGTAAAGAATTTCTAATTTCTCAAAGAAACTAGCTTATATCGCTAGCTAACTAACCTCGCTTTTTTTTTCTCTTATAATTAGTGCTATATCATAGGGTTGTAAGCCACGTTATACTACGTTGCGCCCGCTGTTAATTGTCGATATGAAAATAATAAACGCTTCAGCCTCCTTAGTAGACATGCGTTATTACAATGTCGCCCCATGCGAATTTCGCTCTATGTTCCGATGTCTATTATTATGTTGGGGGCGGATACCGTGCACGTCGGTGCAACGCCCGGCGAACACCAAACTACCAGACTCAACGCCAACTTTGACGAGCCATAACTCTATCGGAATGGGAGCAATTGAGGACGCGCTTGCAGCAATTGAATCGTTAGAGCCAAGAGAAAAAAAATTGTATCAAAAGATTCCTGATACTAATAGTGCGAGCAGAACTTCGTTGCCTCGAAGACATCGAGGTTGTCGTTCAGTCAAAGAAATCAACCAGCGCAAGCTGGGCCCACAACAAGAGCTAGAACTTGTTCAATATACCAAAGATCTTACAGAGAGAGGCCCACTACTTAAAAGAAAGATAATACAAAATTTTACTTTAAGTATAGCTAAGGAGGCTATAGGAGAAGGTGTCAGATTTGAGGGGTCACTCGGTCACCGATCGATCGTACTCATTGAAATGAGTGATTGCTCTGCCTTTTCTCCGCTGCTCTGTTCCCCAGTTTATATACTCGTCTCTGCGCAGTCGCGACTCGGCGGTGGAGAGTTGTCAGATTTGAGCGGTCACTGTTTGATTGATGTGAACTCGGGCGAGAAAAGAGTTGATTGATTGAAGTGAGTAAGTGATTGATCTGTCTGTTTTCCCCTGTCTCATCTGCCTGCCAGCTGCTATTGATAACCTTCGTGATGTTCTTTGATCTACTCTAGTGCTTAAGAGTTGCCCTTTATTGAGTTTCTTGGCTTAAGGATTGCCCTTTGTTGAGCTGGCGCGTTGCCCGATTGCTGCTCTCCTGTCAAATGGATGCGCCGCAGCTGAGTTAGTGCGTCTTTGCGTACGCGTGGCCAGATCGATTGCATCTGAATCTCACGAGCTAGCTTGTGAGCTCCATCCCATCTGACACACCCCCTCAGCTGAAACATTAGTTATCATCTCGAGCCAACGTCATCATATCGAGCTGGTCTTGTATCTCTTCCAGCTGTGGTTGTGAGTCGTTCAAGGCAGCGTGATCCTGCTCTACTAGCCCAAGTTGATCAAGAAATCTTATCCACTTATTTAATGGTAACGCTTTTGTCAACCCGTTAGCTATCATGTTGTCTAATCTTCAGCGTTTCATTGGATACGTCTTGTCTGAGCCAGTGATTATAGATATCAACGTGCCCCTGTTTGGTTTGAAGCTTAGTAACGTCTTCAGTAACTAATCGGATTGTTTGTGTGTTATCACGTTTGGTCGTAATTAGGCTGCTTGGTAGCGTGATCTAGGGTTCTCGTATGAGTCGTGAGATAAAGATAGCTTCTTTAGCTACTTAGGAGAGGGCTAGTAGCTTGGCTTTAGTTGTTAAAGTAGTTACTATATCCTATTTACTTGCTCTCTATGCAATAAGTTGTTGGGACCTAGGGCGAGTGGAGGCGATATCAAGACTCCGGTGTCGTGACGGGTGCAATAGTTGATTCTCATGGATAGCTACCGGGGCTCTCAAGGGCAATTAATACTAAGACAATATTGTTGGGGGCAATTTGTAAAGAGTACCCGATTGTATTGCGTTGTTAAGCTAGTAAATCGCGTGCATCCGGTGAACCAACACGTTATTACATGAAGTAGTAGACTGATAAGTTAGTAGATTGTCCACGGAACTAGTAGATGTCCAGTTTAGGGATTTCTTGCAGCTCGTCGGATTAATATCCGTGCTAACGCAGTGCTATCACTGAAGATCGGAAAGAGCAAGAACGCCCAGCAGCAGTATGGATTGCTCTATTAGTTATGAGACAGCAAGTGATCCCATTTCTATTTTAATTAAATTGTCTTGTTCTACCCATGTCTAGCACTAATCAAGATGCTACTCCAAGAAGCCAAAGATTAAATCTTGACAAATCGTAACACATTAATGTACAGTACTTGCGCATTCCCCCTCAATGCATGTAAGGCGCTCAAACCCAATTCCCTATAGTACAACCAGGAGCATACAAGCCCCGACAAAGACAATCGCAGCCCAAGTGTGCATGTGTGACTGGACCCTAATGGCTCCAGCTGTCTTGGTTTTCGTCTGAGCTTTCGGACCACCACCAAAACCGCTCCAGATATAACTCTTAGCTCCTTCCGACGAGGCGAATGATGCGTCACTTGTCGGGATCGCAGAATTCGATATCAGTACTGTTGTCCCGCCGATGATGAGTGTGGTCCCCGAGGGCTCAAGGGATATCACCATCCCACTGATCGTGACCGAAGATCCTAGGTATATCGTTATGCCGTTTGGAAACACGACGCCGCCGAGGGCCGTGATAGGCGTGATGGAGAGCGTCGCGCTGCCGATTATGAGGGCGGAGAGGATGGAGTATGGGGGTATAAGGATCGTGCTTCTGCCGACAATGATAGCGGTTCTGGAGGGTGTGAGGGAAAACGCCGTTCCATCGATGTTTGCTGACGATCCCGGGAGTAGGGTTACGCCACTAGGTAGGAGCATACCTGTATGCCCTGGGATGAAAGAATCACGGTTTCAGAACCAATGGTGATGAAGGGTTGTGCAGTGGGATGAGCTTGGTTGAGCATCACGGTTGGTTGATGTTGATTGTTCCCATTGCTTGAGCCTTGTGACCGGTTTTGTCCAGGTCGGGGAGCTCCTGATTCTTTGGATGTCACCGGACCTCCAGTCTGCTGAGGTGGAACTGTGTTGTTCGGTCCTGGCGGGTTTGGCGTCCCAGCTGGTGTTGTTGGGGTTGTAACTTTCTCGAACTCCGTCGTTGTATCCGTCGTGAACCGAGCTGTGAGGATAATTTTCGGGGGAGCTTTCGCATCAGGCCGGTTACGGAGTTGCCACGCCATTTCAGAGGGAAAATCCTAATGGATTTCGCCCCATTGCCGAAACCAGTGCTTAGGGTAGAATAGAAGGCCTTCAGGATCGGGACCAGCTTCGTGGGTTGGCATGGAAACAGGGGGGTTTTGAGGGAATGAAGGGAAAGGTACGGTGTTTCATCCTAGTGAAGTGGTCTGGCAAGCTCCCGAGGTTTCGAGCTTTCCAGACCAGCTATAGATGTCAGGCCATTCTATGAATTGTGTCTGAAATGCCCTAGACGGGAACTAGTATTAATTGCTTTCACGTACCGTACTCAGGCTAACATACACTACCGTCGATAGCTGCGTTCCCGATCTGTTGTAGTACACAGTTTGCACCTGTGTGCTAGCAGCGTTCTGAGGCGGTAATTTGTACCCACTTGGGAGTTCATTGTGTCGCCAACTAGTCTTAATAGTCTTGTCTGCGGTATTAACGATTATAATAAGGGTAGCAGCGATAATCATTGTTGAGATGGAATGATAAAGCGCCCATGTGTGAACTCGGGGATAATTTCCAAAGGGCTCGGTATATGTCACTTGTACATTACATTCGATTGGACAGGTTCCGGTATAAGAAGCGACAGGAGGAGGCCCTAAATATCTGGTCATTGAACGGCCGAATGAGCTATTAGCAAAACTGGTCGACGATGGCGACGATGTTGCACCTGTTGCAGAGCTGAGAGATACTGAAATTTAGTGAGTAAAGATATCCAGAAGAATCTAAATTTGTGTTCCTGAAGGAAGAGTAAGGGCCTCCCCCGAATGGGAGGATGTAGAAGTCGCAAGAATGATGCTTGAGGAAAAAAGCTTCAGTATCAAAGCGGAAGAAATGCAAATACCAATCGGGAAGCACACATACCTTGAACAACTCCTGCAATGATCCAATTCAATGAGTAGTAGAATAGCATGTTGGTTTGTAGAGCAGATGAGATATTTGTTTGAGGCATGTTGTGAAGCGAAACTACGCCAAAGAAGGAGTAATTATATTATCCTTGCGCTAACCGGCCAGGCCCCTTTATACACATCGAAACCACTTAGTTTGATTTTAATTGCTGCTTCGGTATTTTCGTATTTCGAAAGCTGACTCCAAGCTTTGCCGTTTCGCACGTGCTCACGATATTGCTAAATTAGAATGCGTTGCGCCTGCAGCCTTCACAGCGTTACTACTCCCTGCTGTGTACCTCATGCCGGGATTATACAAGAAACAGCAAACCTTAAAGCCGAAAAAATTCTAGTTTCCCTTGCAAACTGTGTATAGAACGCATCAACCCCTACGAAAACGTGTTAATCTCAGTGTTGCCGGCACTGATTCAAACCTCTGAATATATCCGCGTCCGTAAGGAGTAGTACTGATGCCTTGTTGTGCTTCTTACAGTGTATTTTATTCTGCAGTATTTACTTATTTTGTTCGTTCTGCCTCTATTTCAATTTTCTTTGGCTTAAAGTGCTTCGTATATATCTCTTTCTTCTCTTGGCCGGAATTCGCTGCCCGTGAACTTACTTAGGTCTCTTACGGCTTGATTGCGCCCCCTCCTTTACGATTTGATTGTTCTAGGCCTATCAGCGGCCTAAGCATTCAGGTATTATGGCTTGATGTTTCGACGCATCAGACTCCGCAACACCTGCTGCTTACCCCATAGTCTATGCTGTAGACCGGCTGCCTCATCAATGCGACTTCAAGTGACTGGTAGATTCCTCCCAATCATCGATATAAGTTTAGGCTATTTCTGCTGCCGTTCTGATTCATTCATCTAAAGGATATGTTATCCACGTGATTCGTCGTGTCGCTTGAGAGAGTAGCGGGCAGGGGGACTCCACACAGAGCCTCCTCCAGCTCAAAACCGAGTCCCTTTCTGACCCTTCAAGACTTCTGGTCGTGATATGGGACATATAGGAACGGATGAGCGGCCTCTTTTTGATCGGTTAAGCCGCGTCCGTGCGGTCAAGGATCTTGACGACGAAAGGACTAAGGTCACTGAGGTCGCGTGGACTCGGTTATCCGTGTCAGCGCAAACTCTGTACTTTGAGGCTGTTTCGATGGCTCTTACTGGCATATTGGGGATGTATCGGTGAGAAGATGTGACATGTCTATTCGCACTTTAAATCGGTCATTTGCGCAGGGTGTCTAAGGACAAGCGGCCCTATTGGCAGGAAACGCGTATATTTAGTTGCAAAGAATCAACTTAGCGCCTTGAATAAGAAGGGCGTATGAGTCTAGGGCGAGGCGCGTAAAACCCTGTTCGTATGGTAGGTTGCGATCAGTGCTCAGTTTAGTGGCGTGATTTGGTTGTCGAAGTGCCCCAAGATACAGAGCTTACCAAAGAGAAAAGCTCCACTGGCTTGAAAAAATTTCATAATAATCATTCTAACAGGAGAGTTTCCTTGCCAATATGAAAATTAATATCGGCCTGCTGGTGTTCACACCCTTTTCGCAAACGAGTGTACGGGATGGCAAATTATCAACGGTTAAATTTAGATGTCCAGCTTGGAGCCGGAAGCGAAGAACTTTGTCTGCAACCACATGTCGTGCGACCTCAAAACCAAAAATACAGTAGCATAATATATCGCTGGGTGCACTGTTTGAGATATTCAAACTAACCTTCTCTCTTTGTTTGTTGGAAATCGGGTTATATACGAACGTGTATGTTAGAGCATTGAAGAGCGCAAAAAGGCTTTGCCCTCGGAATGCACAATAACTTTTAACCAACATAAAGAATACAAAGACGCAATTGAGCTTCACTATCAAGATTCTTAAGAATTGATCCGTCAAGTCTGGAAGGCCCGAGCCTCTGATCTCAACCCGAGCCCACCTGAAGGAACGACCGTACACACAGGAAGGCTAAGACCGGAGGATTTGAACAAACTCGAAATGAAGAGAATGCTACTGTCCAAGAGGTCCCAATCTAGTTTATCTTTCCGGGACACAAAATGCCTGTTCTCCATCGCCCTGCTGTCTACTATGATTTTCGCATTTGCCTTGTGGTATATTTAGGCGTTCTCAACGGAGACTGCCACTCGTACTGGACAGGCCGTGCACCGAGTTTTGAAGGTCGACATCAGATCGACGCTTGCTCTTCTGAGAGTCAACAAGGATTTCTGTCAACATTGAAAACGATTGGATTAATGAAGGCATTGGAGATGGTGCAGTGGGGTTTGGCTGGGCGGGGTCATGACCTTGAGAGTAGCATCTTCCTCGGATTGTCACCGACCACGCAGATATCCGAAGTGTTCTGTATCGTTGTTTCCAGGATATCAAAATGGATTGCGCGAATCTGGGGCCTGGCTCGGTGAGTCGTTCATCTACTTCACTTTTTTCTTAGCTGACCAAGACAAGAATTATATTAGTGATGGCAATCTGGGTTGCTGGAGTTCTTCTTTTCGGTAAAGTTTGCAAAAGCACCAGTTTTTGAGTGTTTTTGTCCGTACGTATAAGTTGCTTACCTTACGTAACTATTCGGCCCGATACTTCAGGGGTATATAACGCCTCTCTCTCGTTACGAGAGAGAGGCAAGTCAACAGAATAGATACTATCTTTGCCTCACCCCCTAGCCGTACGTGATGTACGGCTGCCTATCTACTACCAGATGCGTAGCCATCTAGAGGAGTATCGAGCCAACCGACAGTTTTGGCTAATTAATAGTTAGCCAAGACCTCTGTAATCACAGCATACGATACAGTGACCGAATATGATGTCAGTGCTGGGGTCGGACAGTTCAACAGGTCATATATCCCGAGGTACATGGACCAGCTGAAGAATATGACACCCGAATATCCATATCAAATAGTCCCATTCTCCGTCATATCATGATACAGGCTGGGGCAACACTAGCACCAGCTCCAAGGGCAAGGCCAGCACCACACAATGCATCTGGTGCGCGTCGCGGTCCAGCAATGCATCATCATCTTACTCTGCGGCTGGCTAGAGCGATAACTCGGCAGAGTACCCCGGTATGCCCAATAACGCACACGATTACAGCACCGATGCCCAGGGCTATTACCAGGCCAATCCGTATGGCAGCCATGATCGTACGCAGCGACGATACAGCAGCCGGGGGGTTAGCAGCCGGTGATACGAGATGTGTTGACCAGGCGGAACACGCGGATTGAGAATCCGGGTGTATTTCCACAGCAGGGAATAAGTCAGAATTTTTTGACAGTCTTTTTTTTTTTTTTTTTACTTTCTTTTCTTTGCACATGAAGTGTGAAGTACCAGCAAGATGATAACGTTTGATAAAAGGCTTATTTAATTGTATATCGCAATGTTAGGTTTCCCAATTGAGTTAGTTTTGGAATGCAGGGACATCCCGAAGCGGAATACCTTGGTAGAGTAATTCTGGGCTTTCGATCAGCTACCAGTTCTACCACCTCTCGTAACGGACCCCGTTCCTAATAACGATTTTGGAGCAACTCGGTGAACGCCTTCTGCGCGTCCCAGTCATGCTCCTCGGCATTGGCTTTCTCCGCTATCCGGAGCCACTCCTCCCACGTTCGAGTCCGCGGAAGTGAATCCGAGTCCAGCACCCACTTCGTATTCTTGCTCAGCCTGATTGCTGTCCATACCGCAGTAGCGAACGTCAGGTTCTCGTGCAACGTCTCCTCTACCTCGACATTGAAGCGCCATGTCCATCGTGGTGGACACAGCGTAACCAACCAATACACAATCTTCAGCGTGGTGTAAGTGGCTAGAAGCGCAGCCTCAATGGTCCAAGTCGCGTTTCCGAACAGCACGATGCTCGCCACGAGTGTCAAACCACCGACTACACCACTCAGACCCTGACCCGTGTACGAGGAGACCAAGTACAGCGGACGGTCAGGAGCGAAGTACAGCGCGCGCAATGTCCCACTTGCACTCAACCAGAGTAATGGACCCATGTTGAGTACGCCAAATCACGTCCCCCCTCGGCGTATTCACCGTCTTCGAGCCGGCAGAGCGAAACTCCACTTTCTCCCCAAACACAACACAGGCGTCATGAACGCCATGACCAGAATCCCAATTAGCGCCACCCCGTCTCCAATCGCAACCGCCCATCCCACCAACCCCACCGTCAGCAGAAAACTCCCCACATCCACCAAATTCAGGGGACTCAGCAGCCTCGACTCAACAACTGGCTTCTCATTCGTCGACCGTACCTTCAACTGGCGCACCGTGAACACCCTCAAATGCTCGCCCGTTCCATCCCCACTCCCATGTAGCAACATGGCAAAATGACCGAGATACGCGCGCTGGCTCCCCGAGTACAAGCCGCGCACGCCACCGCCGATGTCGTCGTCGAAAGGGAGCACCTTGTGACGCACGGAGAGAAGGCCTTGCAATGCAGGGATTAGTTCGCGGGAGGAAGCAGAACCAGGAGAGGCAGATATTTTGGCTCGTGAGGAAAATGTTGTGTTCGCCAAGGACGGCGATGATGTTGACGGCGTCGAGATTCCAGGATGAGCGGGCGGAGGGGAGGTCCATCATTTTCGGTTCTTCGGTCTTTTAAAAGTGTGGCTTGCGGCTTTTCTTTAGCGGACGTGAGGGTGTAGTGTGTGGTACCGCGCTGCATTTATCTGTTGTGGGCAAAGCACCCGTGTGGTAGCCTTGCGGTGGACTTCTCAATTTATGCTATCATGTGGTAAGTGGAAAGGTTCCCTAGCAAATACATCCCGAGCACGCTAGAGCACGCTGCTAGAGGTACGGAGCCGCAAGTCTGGATCAGACGCCGCATTGTTCGTGTTTTCGCCCCCATTTTTTTTTTCAGTTCTAGGCAACACATGCATGCAACTGTGGGGCCTGCAGATCGACACAGCGATTCCTGCGTTACCCCTTTCAAGCAATCGTTGTACAAATATGTAAAGTCTACTGACAGTCTACTGATAGTCTACTGACATGATGAGACAGTCTAGTACTCGTCTAGGTTAGTATGTTACAAGTCAGGTATATTTCTCGTCATTTGTCTGTTGTGTATCTTGACGATCCTTGACACCCCTATTCGGCACCGTTACAAAATAGAATTGCGGAGTGCGACATCCTACCATTACTATCGATACAAGATCTTACAAAGATGAACACATTTGCAGATAGCCTTCCTGACGAGAACAGCCCAGGAACAATGTTGAGGATATAGCTTGTATAAGTCTTAAGCCAGGTGCTTATACTCTTACAATAATTTCTATAATTTAATCATATTGTCTAATTTCTTACTATAAAAAAATAAAAATAAATACATAATTAGTAAACGCTAACTTCAATGGAAATTTTACTCTCCCGCCTTCCTTACAACTAACTCCGCAGTACTACATATGTCCTTCTCGCCCATAATCTCAAATACCGCAACAGACGCGCGAAAGTCGCGCCACAACATATTGCGCAGCTCAACCGCCATCAACGAATCGACGCCGTAATCCGAGAGGCTCTTGCTCGGATCGATGTCATCCGTTTGCACACCAAGAGCGCGCGAAAGTTTATTCTTGAGCGTATTTACGACTACAACGCTGCGCGCTTTGGCATTAGATGCGGCCTGGAATAGCTGTGCAGCATCTTCCTTGCCTGATGTATCGAGTAGGCTTGTAGGTGCATGCGGGCGGATCACGTTGAAGGGTGCGAAGAGAGGGTTTTGCACGCGTGCAAGCGGCACCTCGCCACGCGCACGGTGATCCGCGGGTGTCGTAAGACCAATGAGAATCTGACTTTGGTCTGGGCTGAGTGGAGGCAAACATGGGTCGCAATAATGTTCTAGCATCGCTAGGAAGTCTTGCGTTTGGATGGGTTCCATATTCATGACGCTTTCGCGCAGACGAGGTAGGTCTGGGTTTTCGGCCACGATGCCGATGCTTTGCATGTAGCCTACATCTAGTGAGACTGATGTTCCATATCCGCCTTTAGCTGCTCGCATCCGTGCCAAGGCATCTAGGAATGAATTTCCTGCAGCATAGTTGCTTTGGGAAGGTAAGCCGTAGATGCCTGAGAGAGATGATATGAGAAGGAAAAAATCCATTTCTCTAGGTAGGAGCTGATGCAAATTCCAGCTCGAGTCGACTTTCGCTCGGATGCTTTGCCTCCATTGGGCGTGCGTCATGTTCTCGAAAATCGAGTCCTGCATTCATCAGTTAACGAATAGGATAAAGAGAAAGGGTGGCCTGACCTGGAGCACCATGGCCAAATTAATACAGCCACGGATAGGTGGCATTTCGGCACATTCTCGAAGTAAAGCTTCAAGCTCACCAATTGAGGACACATCGCATCTCGGAGCTCTTATGTTGACATTCTTACTGGCAATCTCTGACACCACGTCGAAAGCATCTTGCGAGGGAGGGCCAGAGCGGGAAGGAACGATCAAATTCTTTGCTCCTCGTGCGGCCATCCATTGAATAACAGTGCGACCGATACCACCCAGCCCTCCGACTATAAGATAAGACGCGCCAGGATCGAACTGCCAGGTGCTTTTTAGCGTGAGATATTTCTGTTCATACTTAGCTATTACCTAGTTTCGAGGAGGAATACTATAGTCTTACCGTTACGACGTCACTGGGATCTGAGGTAATGATGATACGTCCCGTGCTCTTCCCGCTTTGCATATACCTTAACGCTTTCTCGATGTCGGAAACCGAGTAAAAGTGTAGAGGCGCCGGGCCGCCAATTCCTTCTGCAATCAAATCCAGCACAGTTTCTGTCAGTTCGCGTTTCAAGGCGCTATTATGTAGTGCGACATAATGTAAGTCGATAGATGAGAAACTGACATTCCTAGCGAAGCCTCCCATATGCAGGGATGAATTTGCCATGATGTCAGATTTGCCAATGTCAACAAATCGGCCATACGGTGCCATGCATTCCCAAGTTGCTTGTAGGCTTCGGCCAGAAAGTGAATTGAGCACCACATCAACACCATGGCCATTTGTGACTCTCATGACACCCTTCACAAATGATGTGTCCCGGCTATAGAACACATGAGACTCTGGAATGCCGTAGCTATGTGGATCCATAACCAATTGTCGCTTTTCATCGGAACCAACAGTCACTAACACTTCAGCACCAACCATCTTAGCGATCTTGACAGCCATTTGCCCTGTACTACCCGCAGCGGAGTGGATAAGGACCTTTTCGCCCTTTCGAAGGCGCGCGACCTGGATCAAGGCATACCACGCTGTCATACCAGGGCCCATACCGGAGACAGCATCTTGAAAAGAGAGGGTATCTGGCAGTTTGAAAACAGCATCAGCACGTGCTCGAGGATGGCTGCGCATACAACCTGGTTCGATCACCAGCACACGCTCGCCAGGACTGAACCTGTCTGTGCAAGCTGAACCAACGCGCGACACAACGCCAGCGCACTCTAAGCCCATTTCTTCATTTCCTAGACGACCTACAGCAATGAAAACATCGCGGAAGCTGATTGGCCACACAGCAGCCTCAATCTCGATCTCGTCAGGAGCCAAGTCGTTTATGTGATCTTCAACAAAACGCAGTGTATCCAATATTCCAGGTGTGCCGACCTCAACCTTTAGTGGAGGGCCTGGTCGCCATGCTTCTGAGAATACCTTAGGTTGCACGCGAGATATTCGTTCTGCATTGAGTTCGGTTGCCTCGACCAAGCGCCCAATGTTGAGATTTCCATTACGAACAATGAACTCGAGCTCGGAAGATTTAGATGTGGGCATATCCACGAAACATGACTGTAGCACTCGTGATACAAAGTCAGCTTCGTTTCCGGGTTGACAAGACTCAATGACAAGTGTTACGATATGTTTGTTATTTTGCTCATTTCGAAGAGAACGCAAGAATCCAGGTGCGATAGAGGGTGCTGATTCGAACCCGTCCTTTCTCTCGCAGGGTGAAGTCACCCATAGCATTTGTCGTGCGTTTTGAATATGTGTCTTCAAATCATTAAAATCGGCCTCGCTGAGCCCCGCAAGTCGAGAAGTGCCGATCTCAAATAGAATAACAACAATGCTAGAGTGCTCAATATTGGGCTTGATTTCACTAATGGGTATAATGCGCGTAGTTGTAGACGGTAAAGCTCTGCCAATTTCTGCTGCCACGATAGCTTGGGTATGGGAGTCGGGGTCGATGATGAACGCAAGTTCTTTGTCGCTCACCTCGAAGTATTCGTCGTTCGGCAAACCTAGAGATGATGAGACCATGGTGCTGCTCAGGTGACATTCATCGTTGTAGTAATCTCTGATAGATAGATCGACACCAGAGAACCCACCTTGGCGCAGTAGTTCATCCCAGCACTTCTCCGTGGCAAGGGGACTGTATCTACGCCACTCCTCATTGCCAGACCACCATCCCTCAAGTGAGCCAAAGCCAACAGCCGCACAAGCACTGTCAACAGCAGTCACTTCAACAAGGACAAGATGCCCACCAGGTTTGAGTAGTTGATTGACTCTCTTCAGGGTAAGAACGAGATCTGAGGTGACGTGAAGAACACTCCCAGCAAAGATCATGTCGTAGCTTGCTGCTTCAAATCCCTGCTCGGCTGGGCCGTTCTCTAGATCTAGTGTCTTGAATATCATACGGCCATCAAAATCTTTAAATTTTTCCCTCGCTTCTTCGAAGAAGGACGGAGAGATATCTGTATAGGTGTACTTCGCAAATCGAGTTTGCCCAGTTCCGTGTTCAAGCGATTGCAACACTGTAAGGATATTGCGCGTCATGGCTCCAGTCCCAGCGCCCACCTCAAGAATGTTAAGACTAGGTTTCTCATGAGTTGCCAAGTCAATGAAAGTGCCAAATTGCCTATCTTGGACGAGATATCTAAAGCCATGGGCGTAAAATTCTTCGGCGGCTTTGCTGCTAAACAATAGCTCGAGTGGATCAGTCTCGTTCCGAATAATCGAGGGAAGAGCCCGAGCAACGGTTGTGAACATTCGCCATGCTGGCAAGTTCGTATCGCATTCTTGCAAAAGGATCTCCAGCGCCGAATCGTCGATATCAACACAACTGCTCGACGATGGTGTGCCGTATAGATGCTCTAACGCTGCTGCATACTTTCTAAGATAACCAGGAGCTCCGTCAATCTCTTCCCGGGTAAGTTCCCGCAGTGCTTTCCGAGCCGACATGCGCATTGCGCACTCTATTCTGGGGTACCATGCCCTCATCAGTGTTTCGCCAGTAGTTGGAGCGTCAACTTGGCACAAGTGCTGTAGCGACACTGCGCCTAGTGAACTCAGTTGGGGTTTCCAGACAATGTTATGAAGTAAATTCGTGGCTTCGCCGTCATCTCCCGCAGTCAAAGAAACTACCGCAGTTTTAATACGTGCAATAGTACATAGCGGGAGGCCTTCGTCATCTATGGCATACACATTTTTTTCCGAGTTGGCTGGATGGCCACTCTCCGTTTCGGAGGAAGCGCATATCCGCACTGAAGAAGTCTTTCGGTTCCAGATCTTGGCCGAAATCCACGTGCTCGTAATTGAATGCGGTACATTCGTTGGTAGCATCTGTACAATGCCTTTTGAAGTATGTGCTACAAACAGCTGCATCATTGCGTCTAACACAGCAGGATGAATGGGACTTTCTAAGTCTTCATGATGTCGCCTTGCAAAATTCATGTCAATGCGTGCTGTTGATGTGTTGCGCCCATCCCAGCTAAGATCACGTAGCAATTGAAACGATGGGCCGTATCGCAGCCCGTTTTGTTCACAGAATCTGTAGAAGGAATGCTGATCAATGCGCCTTGAGCACCTTCTAGCGGCTGAGTCGACACGTTCACGGATACGAGCCCCCTCACGAGCCGTTTCATCGGCCCAGGCTGGGCGAATTATTTCGTATTCCACCTGTACTTCAGCTCTAAAACATAGTTTCCAATTTTCATCAAGGTAAGAAAAGATAAAGGCTTCGAACGACGAAGCTTCTTTGTCGTAGACATTCTGTCTTGAACGTAACTCGATTACAGTTTCTGTTGATTCATGTATACCTTCTCGTACTATCAATGGAGCCATGAACTGAGCATCTTTGAGTAGAAATCCGGAAATCGGGCGGCCTTTCGATGTTACTGTTTGTTTCACAGCTTCTAGTGCCATAACCAGCATCCCGGTGGCTGGACAGACGGTGGTATCGTTGACAGTGTGATCGGCGAGCCATGGCATTGTCTCTGTGCAGAGCCAATTTCTCCATCTTGGCTGAAGCGGATTCCAATCTGAAGAAGGCACACCGAGTAAGAACCCAAGAGATGGCCCCCTTAGTCTGTAGTCACGGCTGATTCGAGATTCGCTCCAGTACCGCTTGCTATGATCGAAGGGATAAGAAGGGCAATCGACCAGATAAGGTAGGTTGTCCGCGTCTTGGCCGTTGCCAGCTAGGATTGAGACTGGATGGCCCCGGCAAAAAAGGTCGCCCAGAAGTTGTAAAGTAGTTTTCAACGGCGAAATATTACGTGTAAGCACGGAGTGATATCTCATGTTGGGGACTGTGTCTCTTATAGGCCGTCTTAGGGCCGCGTGTGGGCCAACTTCAATTATATCTGTGATTGCGCCAGTCCCAAGCGGAAGGATTAATGCAGGAGGGCCATCTTCAAGGCGCTTGATTGCTTCAGCGAACTTGACTGGCGAGACTAGGTTGTCCACCCAGTACCGCGGCATTTTCAACATCTTTGAGCTTACAGGTTTACCTGTAACTGAACTAATCATGACTACTGATTCCGAGCTGTCATCTCCTGCTTGCAGAAATTCCATTGCTTGGAAATATTCCGCAGAAACGGCCTGCATGGCAGGTGAATGGTACGCTACGCCTGTATTAACTTTTTGTGCAAAGATATTGAGCTGATCGAAAGTTGCTTTAAGCATATCTAGTGACTCAGAGAGCCCTGAAAGAGTGATGTTTGTGGGGCTGTTTACACAAGCTACATGTATAGAGTCTTGCTGGATTTCCAGTTGATTGAGGTACGCTGGCAACTGACTCTCGGTCAAATTTACTGACATCATGGCTCCCGGGGTAGAGGACGAGGCACGACGAATTTTGTCGGCAACCTTTCCTCTGTAGTAGGCAACCTTGCAAGCAGATTCTTGGGAGAGAGCGCCTATTGTATACGCAGCTGCAATCTCGCCACTGGAATGTCCTGAGACAGCAACAGGTATGATAGAGAAGGTACGGAGTAGCTCGACGAGGGCTAGCTGTAGTGCCGTGCAAAGCGGTTGACTGACTTGCGGATCATGGATCCTATCGTTCCTATTGATCACGTCTGTGTCGACGGTATTAGTGTATTGAGTTAATCATGCAAGCTTAGCAAAGCTTGGAAATTGCATGTAAAGAAGGAACTGATGGCAGCCACATACCAAATATCGACCACTCACTGCCAAAACTTGCAAATATTTCATCTGACCTTCTGAGATGCTGCTCAAATACGGGATACTGCAGTAGTTCTATGCTCATACCAGCGTATTGTGCTCCTTGACCAGTGAAGATAAATGCGATAGCCGTCTGTTCTGTAGAAGCACGAACCGGCTTGGCCGTACAAAGCAAAGGTTGCTCATTACTAGCTTGTGTCCTGTCAAGGATGCTGGCATTAGCCGCTTCTACAATAGCAAACGTACGCCAAGGCATGACGGTTCGCCGTTTAGCAAGTGTGTAAGCAAGCTGACCTATTTTGTAAGCATAAGGGGCAACTTGTATACGATAATAGTCTTGATAGACGTCAACAAGGCGGTTCGAGGCGGCAGCATCTGCTGCACTCCAGATTAGTAGCTTTGGCGTGGAGGTTCTATTCTGTACTACGTCACCATTCAAACGGCGAGCCCCTCCATTAGTCAAGGGAAAGTCGGATACATTATGAAACCCAGAAAGGCCATGGCTCCGTAGATAATGACGAGTGTCATCGAGCACAGCATGTGAGTTGGTACCTCCAAAGCCAAAAGAATTCACAGAGGCTCGTCGGAGACCAGGGCTAGGCCACGGAACGCATTGCGTTGGCACCTTTACGTTGAGGAAATCCGCATCGATATTGGGATTAAGCTGCTCTAGAAGGGCGTTAGGCGGGATGACGCCGCGCTCCAGCACCAAGATACACTTGACCACACCAGCAAGCCCTGCGACTGCCTCTAGATGGCCGATGTTCGCTTTAAGGGAACCTCTGTTACAAACAATTAACCATCTGGCGTGCTGGCATTCGTGGCTAAGGGACGCTTACATATAGAGAGGATGTTGTGGTGAGCGACATGTGCGAAACACACGCCCAATTGCGCTTATCTCAATTGGATCACCCACTGCGGTGCCGGTACCATGCGCTTCCACATAGCGGGTGGTATCGAGATCCAGGCCGGCCTTGGAGTAGGTGTGGCGGATGAGGCTCTCCTGTGCAGTCGCCCTGGGCTGGGTCAGCGCCGGGGACCGCCCATCCTGATTGGACGCAGTGGCCCGCACAACCGCCCGCACAACATCGCGATGCGCGAGAGCTGCAGTCATGGGCTTGATCACAAGCGCAACAACACCCTCACCGCGGGCGAAACCGTTGGCGCGCTCATCGAAGCTATAACAGCGGCTGTCGGTGGAGAGAAAGCCTTGGTTAGCCAGCAATGCGCCGAGCTCAGGACTGAGAAGCACCGTCGCGCCTACGACAAGAGCCTGGACGCGTTAACACGTGGCTGATACGATGATGTGTTTGGAATCACGAACTGCTGTAGCATCGCCGCTCCGCAGTGCCTGACAAGCCAGATCCAAGGCCACAAGTCCACTGGAGCAGGCCGTGTCGACGTTGACACTGGGCCCGCACAGGTCGAACCACCAACTGATGCGGTTCGGCACAATGGAGCAAGCCGCACCCGTGGCGGCATGCCGTGGCGCAGCAGCCGGATCTTTTGCTAGCATGCGCGCATAGTCGTTGGAAAAGGAGGCCGCGTAGACGGCTGTGCGGCTGCCACGCACCTCGGCGAGTGGCATCCCAGCTGGAAAGAGTCAGCTCGAAAACTATGCATATCCATCTCTCGATTGTCTTTGCACGCACCATTCTCGAATGCGTGGTATGCGGCCTCCAGCGCCCATCGCTGCTGCGGGTCCATAGAGGCTGCCTCTTTGGTCGAGATAGAGAAGAACGGCGCATCAAAAGCAGTCGGATCTTCTCTGACAAAATGCGCCCCCCTTCCAGGCAACTGTCACGTGTTAGCTGGGTCCTTTGGAGGCTCAAGCTTGCCTGGTAGGACTGACGCACCGTGTTTGGCTTCTTAGAATCCTGGTCGAGAAACGAATCTACTGCACAACGATCCACGGGCCAATCCGTCATCAGGTTCCGCCTGTTTTCGAGTACCTCCCACAAACTCGTCTCATCAACGGCTTCCTGGGGCATCGTGAATGCCACCCCGACTATCGCAACAGCATCTGAGGCATCATTATCTCCATGACTGGCCGAATATTCTGGGCGCATGTCTGCTGTGCGCGATGCGAAACTACAATTTTGGTAGGAAGATAAGTAGAGATGGGAAGAGAGGAATTCCGTCAAACACAAACTCACGCAATGCTAGCCAAGCGTATGTAGCATTCATTGAGCCTCTCCTTGCTATCGCGGCAATGTGTCAGCATTTATACTTTGCTTTATCTGGAAAAGCCGCCCTCCACCTCTATCATCTTTTGCTCACCATGCTGCACATCATACCTTCGCCTCCCAAAAATGGCGATTTAGGCAACAGGGCGTTAGCCATGACTTCGTCCGCCGACTCCCTTATCCCGGTCTCATATTAAACAGCTGCAAACGCCGGAATCCGAATCAATGCCCCTGAGAGAAAGCCTAGCCATGCTATTTGAGCCATAAAATTAGAGCAATCAAGCCAGGACAGCATCCACCTGCTAGCGAGGGTGCCAACCTGCACTACAATGGGGCCAACTTGTGATTGAATATCACCTAGCATGCTCATTGCGGGTAATTGTGCGGTATAAACGAATCATCGCGACTCTTTCGTGCAATACAGGGTAGGTAGATTTGTCTAGCCGTCCATGGCAACCGGTCTTGCTCAAGGCAGACTTCACCACGAATGAGCTATCTGAGATGGTTTCATGTCTTAGCGAACCCTGATCAGGCGTAACAGCTCTTCGGACGCCGTTGCGCAAACTTTTCAGTCCAATCAAGACATCTTTTCACGGGCGGCTTTCAGCTACAACTCATAGGATATTACTTGAATTCTTCACGCTCTGTTCTCACTGAAATTGCTCTTATCGCAGATTCATCGACTCGCTCACGTGAACAATTCTTCTAGCACTATCCCTTCCAACTGGTTATCCTTATTTTCACTTCATTTTATCATAGAAGTTCAAGGTAATGAATCATGGAGAAGAAGCGTTTTCTCTGTCTCCATGGCCGAGGCACGGATGCAGATGTGAGCAGTCTCTCTAAGCTTGGGATTTTTTTTTTTTTTTCGTGCGGTAGCTCGCTCTAACTATTACCTATAGATTTTCAAGCACCAGACTGGTATGCGCGCTTAGGAATCTCTCGCCCCACCGGCTGTTTGCTAAGTTGACATTTCTTTCAGCTAGAATTCGAGCTGCGAAGGATGAAGATCTTGAATTCGTTTTTGTGAATGGGCCTGTAGCAGCAAGGCCGTTAGCAGGTCTGTTGGCTCAGCATTCAGATGCACAGGAAGTTGACGATGGCCATTAGGCATGTCAGTGGATACCATAGGCACCGAATTTGGCGAAGAACGGCTAGGGTTTTGGCCCCTCCAAGGAGCGGACGAGGAACAGTTTCGTCACACCTATCAAGCCCTGCGGCGCTTCATTCAGATGCAGGGTCCATTCCTCGGCCTCTTAGCATTCTCTGAAGGAGCAAGCATCGCCGCTACCATCCTAATTGAGGATTCTCGACGGTATGGCGGGTCGCTGGGCATCAAGTGTGCCATTTTATTCTGCGCTGTGCCTCCATTGGATCTGAATCTTGATCACAAACAGACTGCATCAATCCGAACATTCGAAGCTGCTGTGGACGGAGTTCTTGTTCGGATTCCCACCGCCCACATCTGGTCGAACTGTGGCAATTGGTTTCCTGGAATGGGTAAAGATCTCGTCGCGTTATGCGATGAAAGCATGAGGGAAGAAGTCATTCATAATCTCGGCCACGATGTTCCTGGATCTCGCTCAAATGAAGGCTTGCGCGAAACAATACGCGCTATTGAGCGCACTATTGAGAGAGCGAAGAGTTGAAATCTATGACTTCATAGATGCATATTCATATTCATATTTGCCTTGACGGGTGAACAAGTTGGCCGGCGATATGCGGTTACGGCTCCACTCTACTAAGAACAATTCAACGCCACAGCCGCTCCTCTGTGCCTCGTCATGCCTTGGCTTTCCTGAGTCTACAAACCTCCGATTTCTAGCTGCTTACGGAGTAGAGCGCCGCTACTCCCTTACAAGGATGAGTTAACAAATCAGCGATCAGCGTGATTCGATTTGGCGGTCACTTTGACGGAGCTTCCAAACGGGATATTCTTCACGACAGGGAACTTATCAGTCCCTATTCCATAGCAGCACCTTGCGCATGGTAAATTGGGAGATTAGGAAACCGAGATTCGTGGGCGCATAGAATATCTCACACTTTCCTAATCTACCAATTATTTTGTTAGTTAAAGCTACGCACACACCCGACGGGACGGGACGGGTAATCACAATTCCGCTATGCTCATATGCTGAGTAAGATTAGACTTCACCCATATGCATGTCTACATAATAAGCTTGTGTACGGTGCCTTTAGCCCGTGATGAAAAGGGTATAGCTTGTACAAACAAAATTGTATGATTGGTCAGCGTGTCGGTACTTGCTATGATATAAGCTTCCGTCCAAAGGAGATCTATTCCTCTCAGGCATTCAGCCCCCGAAACAAAAACCCCTGATCGAAAGGGATGCTAATGTAGGACTAAGCTCATGGTTAAATCTTCGGAGCCCGAATTAAAGACCCTTGTCTTGGACGATCACTGACCACTGCGAACACGATATACGAACAAAGGCGGCATCGGGTTGTTGGTATTTTCCTTACAAAAGTTACATAATCGAAGTGGCTCTGTCATGAAACTAATACATTGAGCCACTTTTGAGCGTCCTTGTGGAAAACAATTTCGGCACAGGAACTTGTAGGTGAGTTACCATGCACAATTATGCAGTCTCACGGCAATTAAGCTAAACAATTATTCAACTTGACCTTAAATTCACCTAATTTCTGCGGATAACACCTTGAAAGCTAAGATCTGTCTTATCTTATATACCAAATGCTTTCCCACGATGCACCTATCCATCCGTAAAATGTGCCTGGTACGAGAATTTAATAGAACACATGCTAAACGGCAACAAGCTGTTGGCGTTTCCACAAAAGTAGCGCAACAGGAACTTGAGCTGCTGCAAACGCGCAAAGAGTCAACATTTGTTGATTGTAACCTTCTGATAAGATGCTCCGAATGTCGTCCCCTAAAGCCGGTGGTATGGACTTTCGATCCTGAGTAACAATTTTAACCAAAGGGTCCGAGATACCGAATTTCGAGAGTTGAGAGCGGACATGATAGTTGAAAACAGATGTCACTATGGCCAACCCTATCGCTGAACCCATACCACGGAACTGGTTCATTGCGCCCAGTGTCACAGCTAAGGCCAAGTCAGCACGTCTACGCAAAAGATCTTTCCACAAGCCCCATTTTGTTCACCATGGCTAGTAGGTGGAAACGACGAAGTAATCAACTTACCTGCATCTCGCTTCTCAACTACAAAAGCAACCAGCATCATCAAATTGGTATAGGTGAATGCACACCCGACCCCAGCAATGACTTGGAAGCCGTAATTTTCCTTTGGTACCTTCTCAGATGCGTGTAACGTGCCGAGGCATGCAAAGCCAATAACTTGAAGGACAGCTCCTACAATAATGAGGTAGATGCTCGGCACTTTGAGTTTGCTAACCAGTTTACCGCTCACAACAGTACCAACAGCAGATGCACCGCTGAAAGGGATTATTCTGATTGCCGAGTCAAAGTCAGGGATCTCATTGACCAGTTTGAATCGCTGTGGTAGTTGAAAATTTGTGACGACAATGGGCGCTCCCACTAGGATGCCACAGCTGATATAAAGTCAACAGAGCTCGTCACATATATGTCACGCCGCAATGGGAATGAAATAAGACGACAAAAAGAACGGATTTGAACATACACTAAAAGCCCCATGCTTTCTCGATGCGTGAATAACCTCCATGGAAGAACTGGTTCGCGAATACCGTCGGCCAACGTGACATGCCGCTCCCATATCATCAACAGAATCCATAAGACCACGGACACGATCAAAAGGCAAATTACATAGGCAGATTTCCAGGGAAATCTCGAGCCTGCTTCCTGGAAGCATGCCGTGAAGGAGAGTGTTGCTAATAGAATTAGAAAGGTGCCTGGAAGATCAACTCGAGCCCAGAAACCCTTCGTTGAGCTCGAACGACTCCTACGTTCTTGTCGGCCTTGGTACGGGAAACCATTTGGGATGCATGCAAAGGCGAGTACAGCCACAAAAGTGCCAATTGGTATGCTGGACCGCAAAAGTTAGATGCCAAATAATAGATCAAGGGACAGAGATATTATACTTAAACCAGAATATCCAGCGCCACGTCGATCGCTCGCTCATGATTCCTCCAAGTATAGGGCCTAGTACAAGAGCAATGATGACAGCCAGACCATTCTTCGCCACGGCGTCAGCATACTTGTTTGGAGGATTCGACTCTATGAGCAAAATCGCGCCCAGGGCGAAACAACCGCCACCACCAACACCCTGAAACGCTCGCAGAATGATGCTGCGAAATTCAATTAAAATGCAACTATGACCCTGTTGCGACTAACTGCAGTACTTACAGCTGAGTGAGGGTCTGAGAGGCAGCGCATCCTGCAGAAAATACTGTCAAAATAAGGGTAGTTCCGATAGTCAAAAGCTTTCGCCCGAAGATGTCGCTGAACTTGGCGAAAATAACAATAACAGCTAGATCAGAACATTCAGACTCATGATCGAACGATGCGAATTGGCTAAGTGCGCTTACCAACATAGCCCAAAAGATAGCTGGTCAAGATCCAGCTGGCCGACTCAAAGTCTCCTAGTTCATTTGTTATCGCCACCAGTGAAGTCGCAGCAATAGTCGTGTCGATAGTTGGCAGGAAGAACATAAACGCAATCCTACATAATAGTTAATGCTTATTTACTTGGCGTACAGAGAAACACGACGAACAAGAGAGAAATTGCTGCGTAGCGTGCGCCACCAATATATTCGATGCTTTCAATATCACGGTCCCTTCCTACATCAGAGCTTACATCGTTGATGGGTTGCTCTGCTTTGATCCGCAGTGTATCGATGCCTTCGGCCTGGGATGAGGCTCCTTTAGAACTATTTCCGCTGGCTTTCTCAGCGTCCATGATGTTGTTAGATCGAAATCTCGATGTTATGGACATCGGCTGGTGTTGCAGCAGCGACTCCCAGAGGTGGGTTGATATGGCGTGACCATATTTTACGCTGTAATATTTCAGGCGGAATGTTATCACATTTCCACTTCCAGGGCAATCCTTCAATCCTTTAGGCGGCATTCCCACCACGGCGGCTAAAGGCTCACTTCGGTGTTGGAACATAAGTCCCCGGCGTCCCCCATAACCCTCCCCGCACACAGTGGGGCCCCAAGGCAAGCAACATCCTAGACGACGCATGCTTGTAAGCACCACACATGCCTTGCAATTGCACGCACCACCCGAGCTCCGCAGAATTTGACAATAGGTATTCAGCCTGCGGTTCTTCCCCATTGTCGCGTTGTTCGCTTGCATAAGAATCAGCTGGCCAGATCTGACGCAGGCGTTCCCGGATAGTGGTGTTGGGAGCGGCAAGGCCACTTTGTCCAGCCTATCGGGTCTGCGTCGCAATTTGAGGTTGGTTCCGTGCCACCTTCTTATCATCGACTTTGGGGGGTTTCAGGAGTGCCTCCATCATTTTCTTTGTGCAAATCGTCGATATTCCCGCTATCCTAGGAGTGTTTGCCTAGTCTCAGCTGGTTCGGGATCGACCTTGTACTGCACCGTTTGTCATACCGATTGGTGTACTGTTTTGCTGGGTAAGATGCACACTCAAGCTTTTAACAGCTGAAGTGGCAATATCCCAGTTGTTTACTGAAACTCTTAATAGCACATGTAATGTTTACTGTCTTGGTTTCCTACGACATTATTTTGACTGTGCGGGCATGAATTACTACCATCACTTCAGAAAGCCAAAGGCGGATGAAGCGCAGTTAGTAATTACGAGGATTAAAGTGCAACCGCTTCAGGTTGTCATCCCAACGCTGCAGATATCATGCGCATGGATCAGTGTACGAGCGTAGGCAACCACTTGGCTGTCAGCCGGAATCCTTCGACCATCTCATTCTCACACGGTATATCACCATCTATCGCTTTTCTCCACTCTCAGACTGAGTAAGCCTCATCATGACAAACTTCAAATCTTTACCGCCCGCAGTGCAAGAAGCACTGAGACGGCCTTCTTCAAAACCACCACCTGGGGTGCAGTCGAACCTCGACAACCCGGCAAATGGCAATGAGGGAGCCATCGCTCTTGCCGTCATCTGCATAATTCTTGTTACGGTATCGGTTTCTTTGCGACTTTATTCGCGCCTCGCCATTGCGAAGCAATTGAGGGTTGAAGACTGTAGGTGCTCAACACTTTCTAGTACACCTTCCTGGCCCTTTCTGACTTGGCATCTAGACCTTGGCTTGATCGCAGTCGTAAGTGTCTTCAAACATGCATAGTTATTTCATAACCAACAAACTGAGACACGCGACTTCTAGTTACCATACATTGGAATAGCCTGGACGTTTTTTGATTATGCTCACAAAGTTGGCTTCTTCGTCCATCAGTGGGACTTGCGCGGCCAAGCCATCATCAATGTTGCTATTGTGCGTCCCTTCACTACTCATTCTTGATGCAAATACTTCAAATTCGGCTAATCTCATCTATATAGAACTCCTTTGTTCTGCGGATCGTGTACGGCCTATCCATGATAATAACAAAGACAGCGATTCTCCTGGACTGGCAACGAATTTTTGTTCTTGGCCAAACAAACCGTAACTTCTTCTGGATCAGTACTTTTGTACTCGTGCTAAATATCCTCTTATACACGAACGGCATAATCACAAGTATCCTCGCTTGCCGACCCATCCAGATGCTGTGGAAGTTCTGGATCAAGGGCAAATGCATCGATCGAAAATCTTTCGACATTGTAATCCTAAGTTTCAATCTTGCTATTGATTGTTTCATTCTTCTATTACCTCAGAAGATTATCTGGGCTTTAGACATGTCAAGCAACCGCAGGTTGGGTATCTCGGTCGTATTCTCAATTGGTTTGTTGTATGCCCTTCTTTTCTTCTAAGAAGTTATAGAAATAACCTTTTGACTGTTTCGCAGAACCATAGCTTCCGCCGCTGGTCGTCTTTACTCGACTGCACATCTCGATTATCCTGACAGGGGCAACCTCTCGAAGCCTTTTGATACTACATACACGTATTCCCAGACTCTGATATGGGTTCAATGTGAGGCTACCTGCTTATTCCTCGTATTTTGCGTACCTGTCCTTCCTCAAGTGTTCGCAAAGAGCAGCATCATATCACGAATTGCCCTGTCGTTGCGTTCCTGGACACGGTTAGGAAGGTCGCCGCCAAATCAGTCTGAGCCTCGCTCGTGGCCTCCGACCATTGGTAGCATCCGCAACAAGCCTCGCCGCAGGCCAACTGGCCTCACGACCGCTGAAGATGAGACGCAGATACAGGATTCTTCTATACAGCTTATCACTACCCCAGAGAAGCATAATGCTTCTGCTAAGGATTCCGACAAAGCGGCTGTGGATCTAGCTATCGTAAAGACAGTTGAGTTCGATTACCAAGATGATGCTTCGTTAAAGGCGTCAACTGTAAACATTCTGGATCGCCAGCACCCTTGGATGAAACACTCAGCGCCTGAAGGCTTTAGAGGTTGATATCTCAATTTGCTTTCTTTCTATACGTGCAAAAGTCCATGTGTGGAAAGCAACTACAGCCTCGAGTTGACTTTAGCAATAAATATCACGGAGTATGATTACTTTTAGAACGTTCCAATATCTGACTACAAAATGCCGAATCTTCATGTCTCTTTGACGTCAAATCACAATATCCCTAGCCGTTCTTGTTAAATCAGATCTTGGGCAACTCCTCGATTCAAAACATAAAGACCAAGTTTAAATGAAGCAAAACTGTTTTTGAAACGTTGGAAACAACTTTTCTAGATGGTTCCAACTGTACTTAGGTCGCCATGCGCTCCTGGTTATCAACGTTTTAGCTTAGACAGTACATGCGCGGTAGCTTACATAAAGATACGCTATATAGTTTTCGTTAAGTACGTGAGCAGTTCACCCCTGTTCATGCATGAAGCTCAGTAGAGCTAGGGATTTCCCCGCTGGGGCTTTCAGCCCCCACAAAATTTATTGGTTCTAGTTGGAGCCGGACCGCATGGCGGGTATTAGAGCACAGCCGTTCGGAGGAAGACTACACGTGGTACGCGACTTATTGCAGCGAGCTTATCCGTTCCGTCTTCCAACCACTTGTCGAATTTCATTCACGTATCATACCTACAATTTCCTCACTACGACTGATGACTGCATCAGGAATGATGGAGTTGGACCTCTTAGAAAACTTACTCATCGGCAGCACCTTTTTTACTCGTGCTTCGCTGTTGCTAGTACGACCGTTTACCAGTTTACAGCAACCCTCTCGCTAACGTGCTGCTTAGGTTCTTCTCATTGTTGGCTATCGGCTCACTCTTCACCCTTTGCGAAACTTTCCGGGCCCTCTTGCGGCTCGCATTACGAGTGCTTATGGCGCATTTTTCATATGGCGGCAGACCTTCCACCTCGACTCCCTTCGGCTTCATGAAAAATATGGTGAGAAATCTTCGCTCTTGGCTTCCAAGGTTGCACCACAGCTTTTAATACCTCGCAACAACCTTTGCAATGGTATTTGACAATGAACTGATGTAGTAGCAGGCCCGGTCATCAGAATAGCGCCTAATCGCCTCATATTCAATAGCGCGACCGCACTACAAGGTAGTCACTTCCCCACATCTCGTTACCTTGTAGACTAAGGGGCATTGAAAGACATATACAACAACCCCAAGGTGGTGAAAGGTTCAGCCTACGAAACGCAGCGTCAGAGCGCAAAAGGAACCCCAAACATGTTTAACACCATCGATAAGGAGGCGCATAGCAAAAAAAGTCGAATCATCGGACCTGTAATTTCAGAACGGTCCATGAAGGTGTTTGAACCCGACATGGTGAAGCAAGTTGACGCCTTCCTGCTCCAACTCCTACGATCGAGTCAACAGGATCAAGTGCTGAATATGACACCGCCGTGTGAGCGGCTGGCTGTTGATATCATTGGCCAACTCGCGTTTGGCTACCCGCTTAATACACAATACGAGCCCGCTCACCGCGTGATTGTAGAAGGTCTCAAAACTCGCGGCAAGCGCAGCTCCCTATACTTTTTCTGGTCAGATCTCAAAATTGCTGAGCGACTTTTTGACTTGATAGAGGGCAAGAAAACCATTGACGGCCTACATCAATCAGTGATGACGATGATCCAAGCACGCATGGCTATTCCCAAGGACGCTAAGCATGACTTTTATGCGCTGGCTTCTGGACAGATTGCTCCAGGGGAGCCGGGTTTCATTAGTAAAGATCTTTGGGCCGAGGCTGTCTTTTTCATTGCTGCAGGTATGTAACGTCCACCACACGAAATTCTGTCCCGTCTACTCGCTCTGTCTCACCATACTTTAGGTGGAAGTACTACTTCGACAGCTTTGAGTGGCATATTTTTCTATCTTTCACGCTACCCCAGTGCCTACCATCGCCTTGTGTCTGAGATTAGAAACACATTCTCCTCTGGGCAAGAAATACGCAACGGCCCGCAACTCCGTAGTTGTAAATACCTGCGTGCCGTCATTGACGAGACGATGCGTATGTCTCCGTCTACTCTCGGTCCCGCTTGGCGTTCGCAGGACCCTGCTTCTGTTGCTGCAGGCGAGACCTTTGTCGTGGATGGTCACGTAATCCCTGTTGGTACCCAAGTTGGCACAAGCTCGTACGCTGCACAGCACGACGAACAATACTTCCCAGAGCCTTTTACTTTCAAACCTGAGCGTTGGCTGCCCTCTGAAGATGGCAAACGGGAAACGACCGACCAGCAGGACATGCGTGCTGCCATGCGTCGTGCGTTTGCGCCATTTTCTCTTGGAGACCGCTCGTGCGCAGGCAAAGCAACGGCATACTTAGAAATGAGCTTAACAATCGCCAAAACGATGTGGTACTTTGACTTCCAGAAGGCTCCAGGTGAGGCAGGCAAGGTAGGTGAGGGCTCACCAGGGAGAACGGATGGCCGTAATAGGCCAGATGAATTTCAATTGTACTACAGTTTGGTTGTTGAGAATAATGGCCCCAACCTCGTATTTACTCCGCGTGGTAGCTATTATAAGGACTTAGAAGCTAACAAGATATTATAGCTTAGCACTTAATTAGGTATTTATAGACATTGAAGTGATTTAAAACGTATTATATTATTTATCTAGGGCGCGCTATATTAAGTGTGACGGAAAACAGGAGCTTAGGAATGAGTGGGAGATAGGTTATTGATTCTACTAGCTATTGATTCGTAGAGGCCTTATACTTAGAGCTCCGCTGAGCGGGATCTCGGCGCTCGAGGCTCTTAGTGCCCGAGGCTTGAGAGAGAGCAGTTCCTAATATAGGAGCGAGCTGACTGCGCACAGACATATCCTTATCTATCTTCACAACGCTACATCTCAACAACAAGAAGAGATATAAAAAAATCTGATACCAGATTTAGAATCGCATCGTAGTACTGCACAATATAGGCTATTATACTAGGTAGCGTAGTTGCGCACAGTCCTCTTTGAATCCAATTCCTGCCAGGATTCGAGTGGACCGCGGTGTTTAGTAATTGAAGTGCTTTTTGCTTCGCGGGACAGGTTGTGGCATTTATGACGAAGCATCGAGTTGCTGTGACCAACTGCTCAGACGGTGTCAGAACGCACAACATCTCACAGACAACCCCAAGAGCGGATCAATAGCGCACGTCACTGCACGGACAGGAATACCAGGCTGCATGTCATCTAACCATGGGTTTGCCAAGGATGCCATGGGCCTAACCAAGAAGAGGCACCGAAATACAGCCGACGTTCAGCCCATGGTTAGGCCGAATTTTCCCATAGTTAGGCCGAGTTTTCCCATGGTTGAGCAGAGTTTTCTTATAGTTATTTCTCGTAAAATCACGTTCTAAACACAATAGCCAGCTTAGATACTGTATTTGGCCTGTTCAACCCTTTCGCTATCTAGAGGGAAGATTCTATTAATGAAGATCGCACGCTTGAGCTTAGGGACCTATTTGCTGCCCCTGTTGATAGCAGTAGGGACGAAACAACTAACCCTACCTAGGTAAAGTAGTTTAGAACACGTTCTAAATGCGTTCTAACTAACGTGTAGGAAACTCTTACTATATTCACGGTTAGTAACAGTAGAGGCCCTCCCCTCTCTACCGCAAAGGTACTATAGGTACTAGCTATACCTATGTATCCTTTAAGTATTAATAGAGGGTGCGCCTACGTTATTCCTATTACAAGAACTAATTTTAGTAAACTACTAACGAAGAAGTAGATTTTAAGGAAGGCTATATAGGTAAATGCACGTTAGAACACGTTGTAAACACAATCTAAATATATTCTAGTTCTAATATTCGAAGGCTACTAAAACAAACAATTATCTAACAATATTACCTTTTTTTAATAACCTACCTACAACAAGATAGAGGTATAACTATATAGGTATAAAGAGGTACCCTTATCTCTTAGACGCTTTACAAATATATCTACATCGTAGTATTAATAATAAGCTTTAGGAGAAGATTAAGAAACTTTAACACACTCTTAGGAAACTTCTTACTACTATAAAGTAGAAGGCTATAAGGTAGAGTTAAACGCGTTTTAGATTAGTTCTAAACGTGTTTTAGTACATCTACTAATATAGTAGTGTCTACATTAGAGTATAGAAGTAATTTAAGTTAGGTGTATACCTTTAACCTAATAATAACTATAGGCCTGTTATTCTAGAACAGACACGTATAGTACGTAGTAAGCTAGATTATATTAAGAACACGTTACTAACGTATTTAGCTAATAGCTAGAAAGTATTAGCCCTTTATTAGATATAGAAGCTAGTCTTAGTAGACACAAGATATAGAGAGGCACTTTACCTAGAGTATTAATCTAGACGTAGATCTTAAATACTTTAAGTATTTGTTTAAGTATAGATTACTAACTAAAGAGTAAGAAGTAGAGCGCTATTACGTTGTTAAGCCTACGTTAGCTAGGGTAAATAAGTATAGTAAGTTTTAACAATTTAAATTTAAATCTATTGTAAATATATTTCTAACGTATTTAAAGATATTAACTATACCTAAGGTCTAGGAATTCTCGTATACAACAACTGTAAGGCCTATTACTATATTATTATTTTAAATAACATCTAGACATCTCCCTATTTTGTTCTAATTATATTTAGAGAATATACTTATATCCTACTACCTCCTTTAATAGTAGAGGATAAAGATATAAGAGGCTTAGAGGAAGTTTTACAACCTATATTAACTCTAGGCCTAATAAGATATAGGTCTATATAGAAATAAGATTAGAGAGTATTTCTAATATATTTAGCCTAGTTTCTTAATTTACTCTAGCTTAAGGTATATCTTTCTAGCTGTAGTATTTATTCTATTAAAGAGCTATATACTATATTTACAAATAAGGATTGTATTATAACTATTATTAAAAGAGAGAAGCTAAGTTAATTCCTCTATTATTATAGAGTTAAAAGTGTTATATATAAGTAGAGAACTTAGTATTAGATCCTAGAAATAGTATAAAGATATTTAAAACACGCTCTAAACGTAATCTTATAATAAGTAAGTATATATCTAGTAGGTCCTATCTAGCGTGTTAGGTAATATTATTGTCTATTTCTTTAATAAATAGGCAAAGATCCTACTTAACCTTAATATATTCTAGATAGATATATTGTATAAGCGTCTCTATAGAAGTTAGGTAGAGATCCTAATAACTACCTTTTATTTAAGATAGAACAAATATAGAAGTTAAGTATAAATACAATTAGAACGCGTTCCTAACTAGTTTTAGTTATTACGCTTAGCTAGATTATTACTAATATATCCTATTACAATATATATAAGTTAAGCTTTACAAGCTTCTTTAAGCTTATAGGTAAGTATATAAGAAAGCCTATATAATAGCGTTACCTTTATAGAACTAGGTTCTATAGAACTACTATTAATATATATAGTAAGTAGATAGAAAGTAAGATATTTTACCTAAACGTATTTAGAACACTATTAAAACGCGTTCTAGGCCTTAGGTAATATCTAAAGAGTATTAATCTATAAAGTAAAAACTAGAGATAGTAACTAGCTTTATATACTTAGTTCTATCTAGTTTACTTTATATAAACAATTAATACTATATATAGACCTAGTTTATTATATACTAAAGACTCTCCTTAAAGCTATATAATATAGGTCTAAAAAGCTAAAAGAGCTAAAAAGTACTTTAAACTATTAGATCTCTTAGCTTGTAAGTCTCTCTAACGTATTTATAACGTATTCTAATTATATTTTAGTGTATAAAGATTCTTAATTTATTTAAAACTAGGCTATTAATAAGAAAAACCTAGTTATTACAGCTAAGATAGTAAGGTGTTGTAGTAATATAAATAAAGATGTATAGAATAGGTTAGAGTTGTATACAAACGTAGCTAAGTAAGCTAGGTAGAAGAGCTATAAAATAGGGATATAAACTCTACTCCTAGAGGCTATACTAAAGTAAGTACTATAGATTATATTAAGAACGTACTCCTAACGTGTTTAAAGCGGCCTATAAATAGATCTCTAAGATATACTTAAGTTTAATAGTATAGATAAATATAGTACCTATAGATCTTACTATAGGCTAGTATCTATATTATAGCGATACTTGTTAAATAGAGAGAGAGAGAAGAGTAAGTACTCTCTAATAACATTATTAATATTCCTACTAAAATATATTTAGAACGTACTTAAAAGTAGTTTAAAGCTAAGACTAATATCTCTAATAGTAATAAGGATCTACTAAGTATTAAAATACTAGTAAGAGGTTAAAGGGCTACTCTAAGAAGAGTACTACGTAGAGGAAGAACCCTATATAATTAAACTTAGTTACTCTTAGTTATAGTAGCAAGGTCTTTACTAGCAAGATTATTACTAGCAAGATTATTACTAATTCTAGGGTACGATATAGAACTTATTTTAAATACCTTCCTAACGTGTTCTAAGCCTATAAGCTTGTAGGTAGGTATCTAGAGCCTTACCTAGTAGGCTATAATATTAAATTAAGTAATTTAAGACTAATAGAAGTTACTTAAGATCTAATAGGTAGCCTTTAAGCTTAAGAAGAAGGAATTTAAGCTCTAGAAAGAGATAGAAGAATATAAAGAGAGGAAATAGTAAGAGGTAGTAGCTAAATAGGTTTAAGTAGTATAAATAGGCTTAGAACGCGATCTAAAGATATTCTAGCGTAGAAAAATTTTCTTCGCTTAAAATCTCTATTTTTCCTTACCCTACTTCTCTATATTATTCTCTTCTATCTCCTCTATCTCTATCTATAATATAGAGAACAAGACTCTACTTCTTATAGTATACAACTAGATTATATTTTAAACGCGTTCTAATCTTATTTTAGCTAATTTATTAGAGATATACTAAACTAGCTTCTCTACTACTAGGTACACCTAAATTTATTAAGAATATTAATAGCTTCTATACTATATATCCTAGCAAGTTATTCTATAGAGTAAAGTAGACCCTATATAATAAGTAAGTATATAGAGTACGTACTTAAATATAATCTAAATATATTTATAACGCGTTCTAATTTTACACTAGAAGAAATTTAGTAATTAAGGTACTTTAATTTATTATATCTAGTAAGCCTATCTAGTATACAAGATTAATTCTATTAAGACTAGGTAGCGTTTAATTTCTAAAGAGGCTAATACTCTCTACTTCTACTACGTAGTAGTTATACCTAGAGATCTATAGTTAAAAGAGTTCTAGGACGCATACAAATTACGTTCCTTAATAATTCCTTCTATAGTAACTTAATAAACTACTAGAGAACCTAAAGAAGAACTTAGAGGCTAATTAGAAGATCTAGAACGCGTTGTAAACGCGTCTAAAACACGTTCTCCTTTACTAGATCTAGCTTCTCTTCCCCTACATCCTTTAAAACAATAGAAGTAGTTATATATATAGTCTTATATAGAAGAAGAGATTACTCTATTACTAGTAGATAAGTCTCTTCTTAAGAATCTTATTCCTATACTAATATACTAGGTAAATAACTTAAAGTAAAAGTAAGTTAAGAAAGAGGTAAGTTTCTATTAAAACGTCTTTGTATTACATTTATAATACGTTTTAGGTTAATATAAATAAATACTATTAGCTTCTTATAGAAAATAATCTCCTACTTATATATAAGGTTTATAGCAAAAACAATAATATAAAGTGTATTTTTATTAGGTCTTGTATAAGTAGAAAGTACTTTAATTTTATATAGAGTAACTATATATAGTAATATAGTAGATCTTTTATTAAAGAAAACTATAAACTAAACTAAAATCTCTTATTATCTATTTACGAACATGTTTTAACCTATATTAAAACTTATTCTACTTATCTACTAGAAATTAACTATAGATTAGCTAAAGGTTAAAATACTTAATATTAGCGTATAAGTCCTCTACATTAGCGCTAGAAGAGAAGAAACATACTAGAATATATTAGAAAGACACTTTAATTACGTTTTAATTTCTTACTCTTAGTATTTTTATCTTCCTCTAGATAGCTAGTATAAGGGACCTAGCGACGCTAAACACTAAGAATATAGGATATACTAACTATATCAAGCTAGAATATATTAATATTGTATTTACAACACGTTTTAATATACTTACTTTAGGCTTACTACTCTCTAGAGTAGTAAAGAGTAGCTATATACGCAAGTTAAGCTCTTGTATAGCAACGCAGCAAAGTTACTTACGCTCTCGCGCATTATAGGTCTCTTAGTAGATAATACAATTATAGCGCTCTATTATATTATTGTAGAACTCTAAAAGTATTATTAGAATATATTTATAACTTGCACAAAACATATTATAATCTATAGATATAATATACTATATTATAAAACGTGCTATAGACGTAATTAAAATATGTTTTAACTTACTCTTAACTTTCTAACTATACGCTATAGATAGCTTACCCTTATTATTAGAGTTAACTAAGTCTAGCTTATGCTGCACCTAGAGATAATTTATAAGTACGCCGCGCGTGCTTACTTTAGCCTAATTATATTAGAATATATTTAGATCGCGTTAGTAACGTGTTTTAATATATACACCGCATAAGGTACTATTATTATACTAGAAGCGACAACAGATCTCGCTAAAATAGACGATTAGGTCACCATTTGCATTTTCTTTAAATAGCTCGAGGCTGCGGGGAGGATTCGCTTTGTAGCAGAGATAGGATAGCTAGAACATATTTAGAGCGCGATCAAATCACGTTTCAGTTAACTTACATAGCTGTCGAGAATTCCTAGCATCGTGTTAAGATCGCGTTAAGATTGTGTTGCAAACTTGTTGTTAACGTGTTCTAGTAATATTGTGTTAGGGTTGAACTCGCTTAGAGTTGTGCGCATGCACTAACCCGAGCCCGGCGTAGTCATCACAATATATGGCCTAGCGCTGTTTCCATGGCATCCCCGGCTAATCTTGCCATGGCATCCTCGGCTAACCCATGGTTAGATGACATGCCAACACCAGGAATACCTAAGTATGGAAGCGCACAGACGTGCGCCATCAATCTTCTTATCGGAGAGGCGGCTGGAACCCGTTCCGTAGGTTCCGAAGCGGCGTGATCTATAACGTCGTCGTTGGTAAGGTTGTGTCGGCCATCGTCTTCACTCTGTTGCAGCTGAGATCGATGCCTGAACATGGCTGTGAATTGTTCTACATCCCAGCATGTGTTCAGCAGCGGCTCGACCCTCGACAAGAGTTTGGCACTGCCCAGATCGAAATCGTTGGCTGCGGTGAGCGGTTCATTATACTTGCCGCACTAGTCAAGATGCTCCGCATCTTGGCCGTGGACAAGTAAAGATATAAAACGGTCAAGTTTGAGTATAATACATATATATTGCACTCAGTCGTAATTTTAAGCCGTTTGCTCGCTAAGTTGCTTATCTACAATGCCAGCTTATTGGCCAGTGTGTGTAAGGTTTATTTGTAATAAGCCGAATAGGCTAGGTATAAATGGGGGGTGGAGGGTTGTGGATTGAAAGGGGTATCAAGCTAGCCATCGAGCTGCCTATCCATCAGCCATCGAGCTAGCCATCGATCTGCTATTGAGCTGGCCATCGATCTGCCCATCCATTAGCCATCGAGCTGCCCATCTATCCGCCATCAAATTAGCAATCTATCGCCTCAGGGCTAGCTATCGATTGCCTATAGGATTGCCTATCAATCGTCTATGGGACTACCTATTAGGCATTAAGTTGGCCAGGCTACCTACACACAAATGCCCTACCTTTATAATGTACTATTTCTTACCTTTGTTTAACTACTTTTCTACGTTGAAAAAGAAGAGATAAGTAGAAGAAAGAAGGAGAGGAAGAAAAGGGGAGAGCGGGTAATACTTAATCCAGGCGACAGTGCAGAGGGCGCAGACAAAAAGGAGGCGGGTACGGACAGAAAACGACAAGTTTACAGGGCTCCAGCAGCAGCTACGGACATTATATAGAGTTAAAATTTGAGGACAAGGTAGCGGTAGGTATAGCAAGCAATTTATAGGTAATTTTAGGTGGTGCAGGGGGATATTGGGGAAGTAAAGATAGGCTGTTATTATATAGATATAGATATAGATATAGATAACGTGGTTTACAAGCGAGTAACGCACCCCGCTAACTTGGGCGCCAATTGTTTTGAATTTGGGTTGATTCAATAGATGAGGTATCAAGCTGGATATCTACTTCATTTGAAGTTAACTGAGTAGCGTGGCGTTGGGTCGTTGTGAGTTGAGATAAGGTGGGTGCGCAAAGTTGGTGGGGCGCGTCACTCGCTTGTAGGCTTTATACTGCCTCGCCGCCAACTGCGCAACCTTCTCAGCATCCTTTTCAACGCACGCGTTAACTACAGCTTAAGCTAGTAAGTACTCTAGAGCTTTTAATTTACCTTTAGCTAGATTTTTAGCATTACTAATGCGCTCGCGCTCAGGGTAGTATTGGCTCTCGCTCTAGCCAGCAACGCTGTAGCTTTTAGTATACAATTAGTAGATTTTATATACTGTAAATAGTACTTTGTTGCTATAGTACTAGTGCTGGCATAGCTAATCTATTATGGCGGGCAATATACTGTCTTACGGTCTCCTCCTACACTCTATTAAGGCGCTGGCCAGCACTGCAACGAGAGATTTTTGAGTTGGAGCCTTTGTGCCTACGCTGAAGCCAGGTAACTAGTATATTGTAATCACGCGATAACCGTGCAAAATTTGGCTTTTTTAATACGTCTAAGGACGCTAAACAAAGCTTAATATGCTTCTCGACATCTTAATATCGTCTAAATATTGAAGACACTGCGGTGGCACGAAAAAACGCGTGTACATGATGAAAAGTTGATAAAAAACAAGGCTGAGGTGGCTTCTAGCGTTGAGGTGTCAACGGCCAAGATACTCCGCATCTTGGCCAGTGCGGCGAGTAGTAATACGGCCGAACCTTCGTCGTTTCAAAGCATGAGATCTCGTCCAGTTGAAAGTAAAAATACCGAATCGATTATACCGCCCATGCCTGAGTCTCAACTGTCTAAAGATACGAGGTGAAAGTAGCGTGCTTGTGCCACACCACCACAGCCTTGTTGCTTCTCGTCGACGACGTGTTCAACCCCCCGTTAAGATCAGCCTGGTCCACCAAGGCATCGAAGCGTGGGATCAGTTTATTGGAGCGGCTCAAAGCTCTAAGCGCCAAAGATACGATGAAGGGATATCAGGCAACAAACCACATGTGAACTAGACAAGCCCGTCCCCGGTTTGCACGGGTAGTCGCTCTCATTTGCTTGGAAAGATGCTCAGACCCTATGAGTGCGGGTTTGCTACCCCTGGCTTGATCTAAAAGGCTGTGATATCAGGTTTTTGTCGTAGCCTAGAGCCTTTGTCTGTGAACTTTCACACAGAGTTGCCGCCAAGCCGCACGCACTTTACCGTGCCTCAGCCTTGCATCCCTTGTTACCTTCACCAGATACTAACATCCCATCCACGGAACAAACACTTTCAAGCTCGCCAAACCCACACTATCACAAATACTAATCCCACTATACCATTCTCTCCTCTGAACACCGACCCGCACTACCAATCATCGCCATGGCCTCAATCGCGAATGTGTTCAACCACCTGGTGTTACCACCACAACTCCCTGGAAAACAGGACGAGGACATCGAAAGCACTAGTAATGACATCTTAATCCGATTTATGCAGGCCACAACTACATTAGGCAAACTTGCTGGTCAGGAACAAGCATCTGTTTGGGCAGCGGTTCGCGAGTCGCTTCGTCGTTGTCAATTTTTGCATGCGCCGGGTCGTCTTGAAAAACAGTCGCTCATGTCAGAGTTGCGGCATCTCAGACATGATCAGCCCCTTATACTTCACATCTTAGAGCAAAATGCCGCTCTCATCATTCGACTCGTCGTCAGGTAAGGAACGAGGTTCAAGATCAGCCGTACAACCCAAGACCCCACAACTGACGAGCATCAGCGAAACGGTTGATACCGTCATATTCGAGGCTTTCGAGACATCGCCCCCCTCTGCCGAGGTGCTTGCCAGCGAGGGCGCCCTTCTATGGGACTTTCCTGACTGTGCGGCCCAGATACCACTTGTTGAATTTCAGAAGTCGTCTTTCCAAGAAGCGTTGGCCGATTTCTTAGAGAAGGGCAGCATGGAGCCTTTGAGGCTCTTCCAGGCACATACGACAAAGGCACAAACTTCTATCGTCGAGTCACGCGACACAGCGAGTCCGGCGCTTGTGACGCATCTTCTCATGCCGTTACTTGAAGCTATCGGATCCTCAGCTGATGTCAGCATCCCTAGGTTGAGGAAACGAGTTCGTGATGATGCGAATATTGATGCCGCGGAGTTTCCATGGCGCAGATTGCCATTCTGGCTCGTACTCCGCGTCTTTACCCAACGACAACTTCAGTTGTCTTTCGGGAACGAAGATGGTAGGGCTTGCTACAAATTCGTCATCATCGCCTTGCTCATAGAGCTTATGAATGACTGCGCCGGTCAGCTAGCACCTGAATTAACGCTGATGCTGCGAGGAAAGATCTGTCGCCGTCTCGCGAAACTTGAACAAGAGAAGGGTGATTCATCTACCTTATACGACCACTTGTTTACCGTTGCCGGACCATTCTTCAAGGAGAGCATCACACGAATAACGAACCTAGTAGAGTCAGCTTGGGAGAAGTTCAAGCGAGCAACAACACGACCTGTGCCTATACTCTCGCAGAGAGCTGACCCACAAGCTCTCTATCTTTCTCTTCCAAACAGTGGACCGTATCTCCAAGGCGTATTGAATTTACCACGCACACAAATGAAGGCCCAGCTCTCGTTGGGCCTTCCAACCTTGCGTGGCAGCACTATTGAGCAGGTCGAGCAGTTCACAGATACGTATTTCAAGCTCTCAAAATTGGAAACTGACATTGAGACACATCAAATTCCCCAATTAACATTAACATCGACCCCAAAATCTTGCTGTATCAAATTAGCTGAAGCAATATCCTGTCTTTTTGATGCTGTTGGAACGGCGTATGACTCCAACCCTGAGCAGATGTCTATCTTCATCTTAAACCTCTTCTCACTTTGGGTGCAGCTGGACAAATACACTGCCAAACTCTGCCCCCTGCTTCTCGAATACCGCCCCGTATTCACTGAGGAACTTCTAGATGTATTGCAACTTCCTACTGCTTTGGAGATGCAGCGACTTCACGAAATCCAGATGTATCTCCAGAAGAGGCGTAAGATGTGCAAGCACCAGAAGACAATCCTGTCCGAGCCCGATAAAACTGGCTTCACCGTAAAATACGTTGCGCAGTCCGCGACAATGCTTGAACTCCTAGGTCAAATACAACAAGCTTCTAGGAATTCAAGGCTGGCAAAGAAGGCTGAGTTAGACAGATGGTGCCAAAAGTACGACGAGCACTCTTCGGGCATCTCTGGCGGCACGTGTGTCTGCAAGTTTAACCGTGACGGCACGAGAAATGTGAGAGGATGCAGTAAATGTTGGCACTGGCGCACTCGAAACCGAATGGAGATATATGCTCACGAGGACTTTCTTCCCAAGGATGCAGTAATGGCGGCGGCAATTGTATTCGAGTTAGGTTGCCCAAATTTCGTCACCGCGTATCGAAATGCAACCTGGAAGATCTCCATGTTGGGTTATCCCGATAAACCCGCGCCAGGAACGCCAATCAAGCTGTTGATGGATTATGAACCGCTCAAGGCGTATGGGCAGAGATTTTCGACTGGGATCACGATTGCATCGATGTTCAAATCGTTCCGTGGTACTCACTACAAGGTTGCCAAGAAGAAGATGAAAGCTTCCGAATCAGATGTTCTCTACCCCAACGCTATGAACTTCTTCCTCTTCGACGTGGCCTCGCAGACATGGATCAAGGACTTTAACAAGTCGTTTACCTTTCAGCATTTGTGTGGAGTACATGTTCCGTCGGGGCTTCGAGATTCAGTCATGCCAGCCCAAATACATCCACCCACTGAGATACACGGTCCGTCTTCGTACGAGATCGTCGCCTCCGAAACCAAATGTCCACCGAAAATGTCTATTTATGAATTCACTGCATACCAACGTTTACTTTCAGGTAAGACTCGTCGATGGCTTACCATGCTGGTAGAGTTAGGCGCATCGGACGTGAACTTCAGCAGCGAAGATACGATGCACATGTTCAACCACCTCGCTACGCAAGCTGGGCCAGCAAAGGCTGAACCTAGCCTTCTTCGCGATGCTCATGTAGTTTTTGAGGACACATCATTCTGCAATCGCTTGGCAGAACAAATTGGGAACCGCCTGCGTAATATCACAGCCAATTGGCGTGAGGTTCACTGCATGGAAGTACTTATTACGCTTAGCCTGCGACTTTTCGCCTTAGCCTCCTCCAAGTCGCTAGCCAAAGGTCTGCTGAAAGAAGCACGAGACATTACGTTAAAATGGTTTACGCGCCTCCGAATCGATGTGAGAAGTGCAATGGAGGCTTCTGCAGCGGAGACAGCTGCTAGATACGCTTTCTGGGCTGCTTTGCTCTGTCGTAGGACGTTTACTACCTTCGCAGGTTCGGATCATACAATACTACAGGATGATTTGTCGGTGTTCGTTGAGGCCTCATTAGCTCTCCAAGAGAACCTCCTTACCGACCTGACAAAGCTACCTCCAGTCCTAAAGAGCATGTTAATTCGAGACACAAAACTGGCTTACAGCATCCAATCACAATTACTGGAGTCGATCAACGCTCATCCTCAAAGTATTGGTATGGCTATCAACGCATCATGGTCAGACTTGGGGAACTCCACTGGAAAGGTCTTTGCTGCATGGCAGACCCTCAAATATCCGCACGATCGATGGGTTGTATCGATCATGACCCCTACAATGCATACAACAGCCAAGTCACAAGTGGTTCACTACAATTTCATCGAAGGACACTTACTCGTTGATGGCAAGCCCTTGGGAAGGTTGCCTCGTGATATCCGAGAGTCGAACGAAGTGAAAGAACTCTTTGGGAACCAACATCTCCTAACTTTTCAGTCCGCCGAATATGGCATGTCATATGTCATGGCAGCTCGGATGAATAATCACGAGATACACTTTGGCGTTCGAAAGGGAAGCGTTATTATCCGCGCCCGTAGTCGTGAAGGTCTCCTAGAATATATACCGTCTTATCTTTTCACCGGACCTGACACTATCGACCTTCCACATGGTCTTGTATTCGATTGCGCGCACTGGTTGAATCTGAAAACGAAATGTATTGAAATCCGACGCAAGCCCGTGATTTGGAGGACTAGGCCTAGTGACTGGATTATAAACCTCATGAATCGACAAGGGTACCGGAATAACCGTACGTCCTTGATCGACCCTAATTCTGTTTATTTCAAACAAGTTGCTGGCATCTTCCGCCATTTTGAGGATCCGCGCAAGATCACTGTATTCCAGCCCATAAACCCCAAAGGGAAGTTGTCAGTGGAATTACGCCATTTGGAGCTGTCCTTCTATGTAAATTTGAAGGGGCTCCTTGAATGTCGGGAGTTACGGGAAGAGATTGATCCTGACCAAGATGCTGGTACTTTGTACGGGTTTCAGAGTAAGATTGTACTTCGTGATATTGTGGACAGTAGACGCCGAAGCGTCATTGCGCCATGGGGAAAAGTTTCTACCAAGCGTCATGGAATGCATGTTTCCGTTCGCGCAGCCAGCAGCACCGAGTATGCGAGATTCGGGATCGATGATGTACTTGGACGACTATCCTGCCCTTCGGAGCCTCGGCTCCTCTACGCCAAGGCGCAGTTTCATGCGTTTACCTCCTTTGTGATACCTGATACACTAACTGGGCGCACCGGAACGGAGGAAGCCTTGCACATTCTGCAGTCAGGTTATTGTCAACCATGGATGCCGCTGGGGAATAAGCCAATCAACATCCTTAAAGCCATTAGAGAGATCAGTCCAGGGCGAGAGTACTATCCTAAAGGTAAACGGGCTTTGCAAAATATTACTTGGAATGCGGACCTGACGATGACTATCCAACACGATGCATTTGACAGCCTTGTGCAGGATATACTCGACAAGTCTGAAAGACTTCGTGTCTTTGCCCTAGACAATAGAGAGGACGTTCAAGTGAGCACTCACATTCCTACTCATCTCCGCAAGCGTAGCATTGCGCGGCGCCGTCTCTATGAGTGCATTAAGCTTGACGCAAGTCGGGAGATTGGCGGCGATAGAGTGTACAAGTCTCGCGGCCAACAAGTCAATTCACTTCAAGCGGAAAAAGTCTATCGCATTGTAAAGCTACTCCAAACTCGTCCATTCAGAATGAATATCACTCGAGAATTATCTTCCAGTCTCCAAGACTGGTCACTAATCGGCGGATTCCACACCACATCTGAGATAATCTCTGCAAGCCTGAGCGACTTGACCGAAAAAAATGTTGACGAGCAGTGGGGTGGTCTTGTGAATGCTTGTCGTAGCTCTGATTCCGAGGAGTTGTACAGCCTGATATTCTACCTCAGTCTCATGTCATTGAACTCCAAGACGGACTTCAACGTCATCAAGACCCTAGTAGCGTTTGCGTCTTTGCCAGAGTTGAAAACACTGCAACCACCTTCTTATCCCTCGTTCAATCAGTTTAGGCTCAACGAACTGCCAACTACAATATCGCTTTTCCGGGTCATTTCTGTCGATCTACCTGAGAAGCCGAAGCGAGGGTTCAACCAGGCGCAAGAAGCGCATCGAAAGGCATGTGAAGTTGAGGGCAAGCGGTTAGCACAGCACTTCTTGGATCAATGGCCAAATGAGGAGATCTTTTTGTACGGATTCGAATCGGATATGATTGATACAGGCGCCGCGATGGAGCGAGTCGTTCCGGAGTGGTACCGATTGCATCAGAACATGGAACTTTCGAAATACGTTCTGCAAATTCAGGATGTACTAAAACGCTACATTGGGCCGGATGATAATTCTATGCCTAAGGCTTGGAAATTGACACAGAGGTCCTTCCGTATGCCGGCTTGTGATTCCGTTGTCCCATCAATTCCCACGGACCTCCTCACCAAATCACTCCCATCATCGTTGAACAAAACTCCTTGCATTGATTCAACTCTTCATGGCAAATTTTCCTCTCCACCCAAAAGCCACTCGATCACAAAGACTCCTTCAAAAGAGACGGTAGAGCTGCGAAAAATTCTCTCTCACTTCACCTCATCTTCTAACTCCCTCCGCCAACAATATGGCCGTGACTTGGATGAGAGCCTCACCGTCCTCGAGAAGACTAGCCGTGAAATGAAAGCTCCATATACCCCACCGAATGTCACAACTGTTGCTAGAAGTATACATGATGTCCGCATTATCATCAAAACCCACTTCACCCAGATCCGTAATGCTCTGTCAGCTGACGATGATCGCTTTCAGTGGCTTGAACTCGGCAGCCTCTGGCCTTGGAATACGTTGATGACAATGCTAGAGCAACTGCGTTCAAGTTCGAACCATATGTTCGGGAAAAATGTGAAGGAAGCGATCATTTCACATGGAGTTCTTATCACCAAGTTGCAACGACTTGTGCGAATCCAGAATGCACTTTATCACGGGAAATATACGCGGCTCCAAGAAGAACTTGGAAACACAGGCCATGAGAACTGGAGCCCTCTCGAGTTTCCTGATTGGCTACTTTTAGAGATCGACAGTGATATACTGATTCGACCAGAGCAAATTGATGTTGCGCACGCAATTATTGCGCGAAACTCGGGAGAGAACACGGTATTACAATTGAATATGGGCAAGGGTAAATCAACATTGTCTCAACCCTGAATTTCTCTACTAACCATATTTCTAGGTAAAACATCTTGCATTGTCCCTATGGCGATGACCATACTCGGAAATGGAAAGCAACTCTCACGTCTCATCGTTCCAAAGCCATTGCTCTTGCCAACAGCGCAGATGATCCAATCCAGGCTCGGAGGCCTAGTCGGTCGAGAGATACGGCACATTCCCTTTTCTCGCCGTACCAAGCTTAACCTAGAAACACTTAATCTCTACATGGCGCTCCACTACGATATACTTAATCGTTGTGGCGTCATTTTGAATGCTCCCGAGCATGTTTTATCCTACAAACTGAGCGGTCTTCAACATCTCGCTAGCTCCGGGTTGAAGATCGCACGCGAGATGGTTAACTTCCAGTCTTGGCTGAATATGACGTGCCGGGATGTTTTGGATGAGTCTGACGTGTCTTTAGCGGTAAAAACCCAATTGATCTATCCAAGTGGCAAGCAAACCACCGTCGATGGGCACCCGCAGCGCTGGGAGGTAGCACAATCTCTTTTGTCACTGGTAAAAGACCATCTCCCAGAGCTCCGACGCATGTTTCCTCGGAGCATTGAGATCATCGAGCGAGATAACGGATTCCCGATGATATACCTCCTTCAATCAGATGTGGAGGAGGATCTGCATCGACGAATTATCGATGAGATCTGTACCGGAAGAACATCATTCCTTCGCTTTGCGGATTCCACTTTGTCTAGACATAATGCAGATATTCGTAAGGTCCTGCTCGACTCGCAACTCAACGACAAGTTGTTCAAGCGCGTGGCGGCATTATTCGCCAACAATCGTGTAGCATCCAAAATATTGCTTCTTATCCGGGGCCTACTGCGCAACCGAATACTTCTACTCTGCCTAAAGAAACGTTGGAATGTGCAGTATGGTCTACATCCAGGCAGGGATCCGATTGCAGTGCCCTTCGAGGCAAAGAGCGTCCCGTCAGAACAAGCTGAGTTTGGTCACCCTGATGCTGCGATTCTTTTTACCTGCCTGGCCTTCTACTACAACGGCCTCGATCAAACTCAATTCAGTGAAGCTCTTCGCCACATTCTGCTATCACACGATCCTTCTAGTGAATATGACAGGTGGACTAGCAGTTGCGATACGCTCCCGGAAGCTTTGTACCACTGGAATGTCATCAATGTTGACGACCAAGGTCAACTCGAAGAGCTTTGGAAGCATCTTCGAAACAGTAGGAGCGTGCTTGACCACTATATGAACCATTTCGTCTTTCCCGCGCATGCTAAACAGTTTGGTATCAAGTTACAGGCTTCGGGTTGGGATTTGCCCTTATTTTCTAAGATAAACCACAATGAAAAGACAGCCAAGAAGGCGAAGACAACTGGATTCAGCGGCACCAACGACAACAAAGTGATGTTACCACTCACTATCCGACAAGACGATCTCCCAAGCCTGCACCAAACCAACGCTGAGGTCCTCACCTACCTGCTTCAAGATCGAAATCGAGAGTACTATCTCGCAGCTCAAGGAGGTAGACGCTTGTCAGAGGTCGATTTTCTAGTACAACTAAAGTGGAAAGGGATCCGTGTTCTCATCGACGCTGGCGCCTTCATTCTCGAAATGAGTAACGAGGCATTGGCACGAACATGGCTAGAAATCGATCATGAACCAAAAGCAGTTGTGTTCTTCCGCGCCGACAACCGAGCCTGGGTTCGATATCGGGGAATTAAGGCCGCAGTACCCTTACTGGCCACCCCTTTTGTTGACAGTTTGGACGATTGCCTCGTCTATCTCGATGAAGCCCATACTCGTGGTATAGATTTAAAGCTGCCTCAAGAGGCCCGTGGTGCACTGACACTTGCCTTTGGGCAAACGAAGGATCATACAGTTCAAGGTGGGTATGCAACTATAGCACCAAACATTTTCGAAGTTAACTTGCTCTAGCTGCTATGCGTCTCCGTCAGCTTGCAACCACTCAGTCCCTCTGCTTCTTCGCATTCCCTGAGACCCACCAATCCATTCTCGACCTCTGCAAGATGAACGATAAGGATAAAATTGATTCATCTCACGTCGTGCGCTGGCTTCTGGAACAGACCTGCCGCGCGAACGAACAGCTTCAAAGTTTGTACATCTCCCAGGGTGTTGACTTCTGCAATCGTACAACTGCGGAGTGGGAGAATAAGGCCTTTTTGTCTGATCTCGAGGATAGAGCTGCATACGTAAGGGTGCTTCAACAACCCGAGCAGCAGACACTGGAGCAGCTTTATGGAGGCCGCACAGACGAGGCTCAGTGTCCATCCTCTCCTAAGACCTCTTTCCCACAGATACGGACCTTTATAGACAAGCTCAGCAACCTACGGCGCGCCAATGCTAGCAATCCCAATGCTCTGCATTCTTCTGCGCTAGAAGAGGTGGAGCAAGAGCGCGAAGTTGAATTCCAAGTTGAAGAAGTGCGTGAAGTGCAACGGCCTGTAGACCATAAAGCTCTCGCGTTTCCAGGTATTCACCCTGCCATCTTAACATTCGTTCGCACAGGTGTTTTGTTTGGAGGAGAAGGATATGAACAAGTGTTTGCTGCTATATCACATACGTCTGTGGGCCAGAAATTTGGTGTTGCTGGCAAAGAGTCGCAGTTATTTGTGTCAGCGGAATTCATGAAGACGATCAAGCTGGGTAAGCATAGCTTGATTGATAATTTTCTGGTATGATCATCCCTCCATCCTCTATTTTAATCCTGCCAATGCAGATGCTGACGCTCTGCACAGCGTCCGGTAGAATGGGTTATCTACAGTCCTAGCACATTCACCGCCCTAATTCTCATCGCCGAAGAAGCCGAACATTTAGTTTCTATCCTCCGCGCTCAAGAACTGCCTGCCAAGGTTCACCTCCTTACATACTCTGCGCCCGTCACTAAGAAAATGCTGCAATTCAATGCACTGACATACTATGCTCTGCCTGCACTTCCGAAGGGTCACGTTTTCCCGCAATGGCTCAAGATCGAGCTCGGTATCTTCGCAGGTCGGCTGTACATGGGGTTTGAGGATTGTGCACCACTGATGGAGTATATCAAGAATGATCGCACTGGAAACCCATCGGATGCTTTGGCGACAAAAACGATCAGCTTTTTCCTCGAGTGGCTTTCTCTCCGCCGCAAAGGCCAGGACATCATGCACACGCCTATTGGCTACATATGCCAAGGTCGTCCGCTAAACAGCGAACATGCTTTCTTTGCAACGCAACGTGTCGAAGACACGAATGCCAATAAGTCGTATCATTTTGATGGCGCTTTCGATGGTACTGTTGATGTAACAGGCGAGGATGGAAGAGACGAAGAGGACGAGTGGGATGGCCTTGTTGAGGACGATCTGGCGTGAATTTTATAAGGTATAGATTGTTTGTACTGTAGAATTTTAACCATGTCGTTTACAAGGCGCGGTTGGTGGAGTTAGTTTGATAGGTTAGATGTCGCAAACGACGTCAGTCCAAGAAAGTATATTGCAAGTGAGCAACCGGTTAGCCAGATGACTAGTGTCGCCTGTCATACCAAAGCCGTATAGTATTTTGAGCACTACCTGAGTTCACATGCGATGTTGGTAACAGAACATCGACACCAAAGAAGAGCTAGGAGGCTCGATCAATGACACTAGAGATCGTATTAATCTGGTGATGGCTAGTTTTACCAACGACACAAAAGTAGTGCGCACCATAAGTATACCATAATCCAAGCCATGGATATCAGTGAGAACGCGATGGTCCTCAGAGGGATCAACTTCATGGCATTGTTGGCATGTATAACCTATCCGATAGGAAGACTATGGCATAGGCCTAACCTACATGGCAGGAGGCAGCAGGTCAACTAACCATGGATTTGCCGAGGTTGTAGTGTAACTCACCACCTGATGCCCGTTTTCTCTCCTTAGTAACCTCCTCTATCTTACTAACTACCTCTCCTATTAACTCTTAACTTTAATATATATTAGAAATAACTTTACTGTGGTGTAGTAGAACCGCACGTGATCGGGGAGCATTAGGTTAGCGTAGCGGCTCTGCAGGTGGCCTTAAGTAAGTTCGGATAAGGCAGATAGCCTCCGACACCAACTCGTCATGTAGCTATTCAAGCCATACATTTCAACTCAACTCGCCGACTGCGGGTCGCCACCTGCCTCCTACTTCTACGTGCATCCTAGCATGCCACAATACCCAACATCTATATGATCAGACGAGAGTTGAGTGAGCTGTTACGAAGACTTATTTTCCAAGCAAGCTATCTGAAGATGGCAACTTCATCGTTTGAATGAAAAAGCATCCACTTGTTGAAGGACTGAAAAAAATGTTCTCGCCGACGCTACACCATCTTTTGCATAAGCACGTAAGTCTCACAATAGGGTCCATAGATGATTTTTCTATCGCTGCTTACTGTATTATCATTCTTAGTCTAGACAGTACTTCTCTTCGATTCCCTAGTCATTTAAATCCTTCGCCCAGAGAATACTAATCGGAGGACAGTATGATGCAATATACCTGTCAATTTAACTAGTGAGCTTGGAATTTGGACGGATTCAGCAAGACGGGTACCTCACGTGCCACTTCCATAGGTGATTTCAATGAGATTGTTCGGCGATATACAGCCAACGGAAGTAGTAGTATGAAGTAAAAGTTAGCTCCTAGGATCGATCACTCAAACACACGGTCCGACAAGTGTTCGTACTAAAAGTCAAACTTTATGAAAGCATTTCTCAAATTTTTGTTAGGGATATATGGGCCAGGAGGCGTGTATGGGCGGCAAAATCCGTTCGATGAGTGTGGTTGCGGTCATAGCTAATGCAGACACCCTAGCATCCCTTACTAAGTGCTCCCGTTTCTGAACCTCTCAGCCCCAATTTCACAAGTCTCGGATCGATTGTTTCATAAAAGACTCGATGGATCTACATAAGATTGTTGACGATGGATTGATTGGCAATCGCTAAGGCTTTTGTACGTACTGAAGCTCTCTACCAAAACTCAAGGCTCACTTCATCTCCTAGCCGATCTAAACTTTGCCTGCAATCTGCTTCAACTTGTTGATGATGTGCTGTTGGAAGAAGGTTTGTTCCTCATACTCGCTCTTCCCCTTAACATATTCATCGAAATTAAGACAGATGAGAATAATACTTGCCATTGCATTGCCTGCCATATGAGGAACGCGCTCTTTACATTTGTTCATCATTCGTTCTCTAACCTCCCTTGCGGCAATTCTGTCTCCCTCTTTGTAATCAAGAATGGACCTGATACTCTTCCAAAATATGATTTCAAGGAGAACGACCCCCTTGGCAACGTCAGCGACATTAGGTAGATTGTATTGCCTGGAATTGACTTACAAGCGAGTAAATGTCATGCCCTTTCCGGAATGGCGTCATCGGGCGTCCCCAACGTTCTACATGCCGATATATGTTGTTCTCAATGGAGTAATCTTCTTCGAGATGGGTTGGGTCCTGACCGGGTCGAGAATATTCGAACCCGAAAAGAAGGGGCCTAGAAAAGTCTATTGGCAGTAAATCATGCCGGTGGGGTGTCTTGATATCACAAAGACTCCATTCTTCCACCTGAATAAGCTTTTGAGACTTGTTGAACAGAAGAATCTTGTCAGATTTGAAGCCTTTGTGGACCCATCCAACTTTGTGCAAGGAATTCAGTGCCTTGCATAGAGATTCGGCCAGCTGAAGTCGATGACTCAGCGATACGATTTTATACTTCTTGTATAGCTCGAAAAGAGAGCTCATGCTATCGTCCTCTGTAAAATACACCGGAGGCTGGAACGCCATTCCAAACTCCTTCATGGCTCTATCTTGAAAGAAACCCAGGCCAGGTAGTATGTGAAAATTTCTCTGCTTTGGGCGACAGAGAAGATCCGAGATCTTGCGAATTTGTTCCTTTGTTGATTTAAGGGACTGCTCATCGGATGTCCTTTGGTAGCGATATATTTCGATGATTACAACATGGCCATCGATCTTGCCGATTTGCAGTTGCTGTGTCGATCTAACAATCCTAACATTAGCGCGGGCTATCTCTTGATCCTCCATAATGATTTGAGTATTGATTAGTGCATCTCGTAGTGAGATTTGGGCAGTGAACTCGGTGATATCCAATGTTGGGTTTGAGAATGCTTCGTTGTAGTACTTTGGATCCAGATCCAGAAGCGTGGATGACTCGACCGAATCGCAAGCAGCGGAGACAGCTTCATCGATCCGATTGAAAGCGCTCTGAGTCGTTTCAGCATCGCTAGGGGATGGTGGTAGCTCTTGCACTTCTTTCGTCACACTAGCCATGGTCATGTCCAAATATCGGAGTCGATGGCGAAGCTCATCCTGGGCGCTAGCCGATAATTTACTAAATAACGAGTTTGGGGAGAATATTACCCTAGAGGAGACGTCCTGGAGCCGCAAAGCTTTCGTTATAACAGCTTCAATGTCAACGGCGCTGACGTTATCAGGAGGCGCTGTCTTCAACCAGTTCGCGATCTCAATGCCAGTAATGTCATCTGACAGCGATATCCGCAGCATCAGAAAGCCGGTCGGTTTTTTCTTGAATTGCGGATCCAGTGGTGGCTCCAGAGGCTTAAGAAACATGCTTGTCCGACTCGTTCTTGCAAGATCGTTGTAGACGGGAGTTTCTGCGTGGGTGTTAATGTGAAGCTAATCTTTTAGGAAAGTTTATGGGATTACCAGTAATTTTATAGTTCTCGAGAAGCAGTGAACATAAACTGGAGACTGAGACACCACGTTTTGACTGGCGGTGGAGTTCCCTTGTCAGGAGATTGGTGAACGAGCTTCGCCCAGGTACAGGTGTTTTGTAACCTTTGGCTGAAGCCGCGATCATCTCAAATCGGCCGGACGCCTTCGCACCCTTCGCGATCATTGCCGCATTGCATGTGTCAAGGATGAGAAGCACATCCCCAACTGCGTGGAAAAGGAGCTGCTGGGTGACATGCCAAGATATCGTTGGGCCCCCTTCTTCAAACCTACGCATGATTAGCGTCGCGAAAGATAAGAACAACGTCACTGCACTTACGCTGCCCATTCTGCTCGCCCTTGCGTATCCGCATTGCAGTGCCCGGCATAGTACACTATGATAAGACTGTCAACTCTGTTCGATGAATCCTCAATAAACCTTGATATTTCGAAGTTCAACCGCAACTGAGCCACACCATTTTGACCATCCGTAGGAATCTGGAACGTAGATGATCGGTAATGAAAGTCTTCTTCAAGAACCCTTCGGAGGCCGTTTATCTCTGCATCAGGCTGAATGTCGTTTCGACTCCACGATACCAGCAGCGCATGTACTGTGGCGTAGTCACGTCGCTTTAGGAAACCGTGCCCAAGGTTTTTCTGGAAGGCTTCAACCACACTAGAGTTTGGCATTATGGCACGCTAGTCATACGGAACTGTTGGAAGGCGGTCACCAGGCAGAAGAAGAGTTTGACAGAAGGCGATCGAAAGACTGTCACACAAAGTCGCGTTTTGCCACGATTGGGTGCGGAAAACCTTGCTAGAATAGGAGGACCCTGCCCCACAAAAATACGGCAATCCCCTCCCCCCTTTCTACATAACATCTGTTGTAGTGGGTGCACATTTGTAAACTCCTGCCTCTAGAGCCCCAGGTTTTCGCTGCGCGCTTTGTTACACTAATAAAATGGCTGAGGCTGAAGCCCAGAGAGGAAGGACGCGACCAGTGGATGCCCACTCCGACGAGGAAGACGAGGTTAATGTATGTGGTTTCTCTATTGCAAAGAGCTGTAGTGTTAAATATCTAATCGTACCGCTAGACAGCAGCACCATACTCGGAGAAGGTGAAAGGGAGTTTTCGTGGCGGCCAAATTGACAGGTCCACTACGCAGGCATCAGTAATGACCCCTGGTCCAAGCGACACAGAAGCACTCTTGACGTCGCTAGTTTCCCAGTCCGCCGTTGTTCACGATCAACGAAATCGTATACCTACTGCTTCCTGGTGAGCAGTACCCTTCGGGCCCTTACGTCGTGGTCTCGAGCGACATCAATAATCGCTATCTTATCAAGAGACAAGATAACAACCAACAGTACCCCTCACCGGTAAACGAGAATCACCTCGTAGTTCCAGCCTGAGTAACTCAAGGCTGACGTGGCGAGCCGAAAACGTCAGGTGCAACCCTTTTGCAGGAAGGCTGAAAGGTGGCGGAAACCCTGTTCGCTGCCTGGACCTTGGGCTCGGAGTGAAATTGCCTCGTCACACCTTTTGTAGTTGCACAACAATTGTAGAAACAATTATTTTCACTGCCATGGCTTCTCATACTGTCCCGTCTTCGTTGGCAGGCAACCGTGCTTCCGTCCAAAACTTTCGTCAACGTCATCGAACGTGAGCTGAAAACCAATCATAAGCATCGAAACATGGTGTCAAAAGGCTAACATGTAAGCGGAACAAGCCAAGTTGCAACTCGCAATAGACAAAATTTTGTCCACCAGCGGAGAAAGGGTAAGTGCGCGCAGATATACTCGCGTTTTGACTGACTTATCGCCTTGCAGTTGAAAGCCATCGTCTTGGTTATCCCCGCTTGTCTGCGCTGATCGATGCGGACCGCGACTTCGCGGCTTTTCGGTGCTTCGGGAGACTCCATGCGCGTATCCTTTTGCACAAGCAGGATGAACTCATTCAGCTAGAGGAACGCCTAGAAAACATAGATAATGCGGAGCCAACTGCATACCTGCTTCAATCCGCACGAAGCGATCGGTCCAGCACCAGACAACACATTATCGACGAAATTGAGAAACGATTGTTTGAATATGGTATGCGAAGGCCGCGAGATCAGGAACACGAACGCTAAGTCCATCTGAAGATAAGCTCCAGAAATGCTACTTCTCAAATACCACAGGGTCAAGAACCAAAACAACCAACTTGTAGAGTCTTTGCAACTGGATGGAGGCAAACAAGCCTCTGGACGAGTCTGAGTCAACCTTCCTCAATGATTGGGACGATATGCGCTCCCCTGGCGATCCGGACGACAAGGGTGGGCTAAATCGCTTAATCGAGAAGAGTGCGTTGGGCCTAAAACATCGAGGATACACCAAGGTAATGTTTCAACCCTTTGGTCATACCAATCTGCTAAATGATAACCAGCTATATACCCTGATCGAAGTAAGTGTCGCACCATGTGCAACGTGGACTACCTCCGCTGACACTGAGAATTCAGAATGTGCACGCAACATCGGACGATAAAAGAGTTCTGCTGTTTTCTGATTCACGCATATTTCACATTGCGAGGTTTCTCGCTACCTTGCTTGCAGTGGTCACCTTGACAGTTCCCATTGTAGTGCTCTACAATGTTCGAAGCATGTCCGCCCGGCTTTGGATCATATCCTTTTTTACAGTGCTTTTCTCGTCCACTTTGTGTTGGCTCACGCAAACAAGAAACTTTGAGATCTTTTCGGCAACTGCAGCGTACTGTACAGTCATGGTTGTGTTCGTGGGGAACTTGCCTATGGGCTGAGCGGCGTTGCCAGAAGAAGGACGGTCACGTAGGAGCCGTCGTAAGTTCAGCTAGCTTAGAGTTGTAGGTACTGTTCGATTTCAATCTTGATCGCCGAGAGACAGTCTATGAATTCTTGTACCGACTCCGGCCCCTCGTTCTTTATGAACTCATGTTTGGGGCCGAATTGCTGACGTTCGGCATCTTCGATAACACTTTGCAACATATCTGTTAATGTCGAAGACTACACAGAGTCGAATACCGCACCAAGGGAGAGAAGAGCTTTGGTATCTTGCAAATTGCCATGATATGCACTGTAGTGCAGGGGTGTCCATCCTTGATGATCAGAAACGTTGACGTAGCGTTTGCTAAGCTCAGGGAATACTCTTATCAGTTCTTTGGTGACATTCGGGCGACCGGGTCCGTTTTTGACAGCGGCATGAAGTATTGTGCTGTTTGTACTCTTGTTGCGATTTCTGAATGTAGTTTCGGCGCCGGCGGCAATCAGCAGTGACACAGCCTCTATTCTAGAGTGAACAACGGCTTGCTCTAGAGCTCTTTCCCCGTAGCTATTTACCAATTCCAGCTGCGCATTCGCTTCAACTAAGAGTTGCATTACTGGAATACACCCTTCCTGAGCTGCCAAGGCCAAGGCTGTGTTCTGGAAAGTATCCGCCGTCGTTGCGTTTACGTCGGCTCCGGTTTCGATAAGAAATTGGACCACATCATAACTTCCAGCCTGTGCAGACACATGGAGAGCGTTCTTCCCGTCAAGATTGGTTTCATCGATATCAGTGAGGAGATTTTTCACAAGTTTCAACTTCCAGGATGAAAATCGTCTTTCAGAGCAGTTCTTCGCAATAATTGTAGCGAGGCTTTCCCCTGGCGTCCCGAGTGAGAGCTCACCACGGGAATTAGCAGCCATGAGTTCTTCGATGATATACATCTCTGTATTCGGGTTTTCCAGAGCTCGGGAAAGTGGTGTGTGGCCTAAAGAGTCTTTCCTATCGAATGTATGATCGTGGGAGAGGAGAGCTGCGATAGTGCGTCGTGCAGCCATACGAGAGTTTCCTCCGTGGAGCACAGCCCGTGAGAAAGGCATCGTTCTCTCCCCTATCATGTGAACTGCAAAATACTTCCACGGTATATCAGCCGCCTCCCAGTAGGTTTCGGCACCTTCGTCGAGTAAAAGACGGGTCACATCCTCAAGGTGATACATGATTGCGAGTGCAAGAGGGCTCAAATCTGGGGTGCGTGGGCGCTCCGGTTCGCTCGAAAAACTGCTCAGTCTCCAGGACTCATTGATGTTGGCGCCAAATTCGATGAGAAGTCTCACCAGTTCAATGTTTGCTGTTCGCACAGCCCAATGCAAAGGTGTTCCGAAAAGGTCTACACAAAATTGGCGTAGTAGGATCGGTTTTGACACGCTAAGATTCAATACTCGTTTCTCGGCGACTGACCACGTACTATATTTAGATTTATAATGCATTAGGATTTCTCGCGCCTTCGCAGGTGGTAGTAGAATCAGCCAATGAAACAGAGAGGGCTTAACATTATGTGGGTGATCTTGGGCGTCGAAGATGATGTCATTAACATCAGCTTGGGATTCTCCGATTGTATGCTGGTAGTCTATATCGCAAAGGTCTCTGAAGAGCTCGCTAAAAATTTCCGTTGATAAGGGTCTAGTTGTGGGTTGCTGTAGTGTGAGCGACGCATTTTGAAGAGAAGACGTATCGTTTCGCTCATGGTCTAAGCTAGTTGCAATTCGTTCGATGATCATTTTAGCTGAACGATATCGCAGGTTCATGCTTCGCAAGTGGTCTTGGATTTTAGAGAAATTGATCTCTAGGCCGAAGCCGATTCGATACGCAACCGCAAGCTGGAAGTGAGCTTGAGTTGCCTTGGTTTCCTCGTCAAGGCTAGCAGCCTCTTTGAGACTATTGATAGACTCGCATTGCACATCCCAAGGAACTGAAAGATCCATAGCTAGCTAGAATACTTGCTCAATGACCGACCTTGCAATCTTAAAATGGTTCATCTTACCTCTAACAGATCTAAGTCGCGGTGGGAGTATATATTTTCTCTGAAAACCCGAGTTTGCTGGCTTCTGGCTAGAGATCTTTCCATGACCTTTTTTTGGGCAAGTAGAGAACTTGTTGGAATGTTTCGGTAGTTGAGAACGTTCCCAGATGAGGACGACAAGTCAATTCCTACAGGACGGGTAGTACGAAGTGGGTACAGCAATTTCGGACGTTTCTCCCTAAACCGGTCAGCTCCCTCGCACAAGTAAAGTTTCTATCCGCCTACCTAGACTCCCCGAGAAGTACTCGTGCAATTTCCTCCACAGATCCTCGATGGGATCGTCTATCTCTAAGGGACAAACTGAACGACAGTTTCAATGAACGAACGGAGAAATCGTCATGTTTTCTGTCAGGAATCTGGTCACAGAAAATAGTAGCCAAATGTAGTAGGCCGTCTTCCTCAGTCGCAAACACTCGAGCAAGGTAGTCAGCTGGAGCCTCGTCTCTTTCGAGCCATGAGGTATCTATAAAATCTTCTCCATTTTTGAGTATTTCCCATAGAAAAAGGCCAAAAGAGTAGCTGTCAGCAAGGCTAAACGAGTCAAAGGATTGGACATAAGGTTCAGCCCTCGGACCGGCACGCCCGACAATTTCCGGTGCGTTGTACTTGGGAGTACCGAGATAAAAGATGTCCTTAGATCCGTCGAAGTCCTGGGCAAAAATGGAGCAGCCAAAGTCTGCGAGCTTTGCTCCCTCGACACGGTCTGAGTAGTCGTCGCCGTGATCGAACACTAGAACATTCTCAGGTTTGATGTCGCCATGAACGATTCCGCAAGCGTGCAACGACCTTAGAGCCGCAGCTATGTCAACACCCAGCTCTACCCTTTCGTCGAAAGGAATTTTGCAACGCTTCAGATATTGTGGTAACGACCCGTGGTCAGAGAAATCCATGACCATATACGGCCGCGCTCCCTCCCCCGAATCGTTCTTCCATCCATAACCTAGCGCTTGTATTATGCATCCGTTCGATCGAATAGGGGGGTGAGTCAGGACTCGAACCTCCCGAAGAACCGCATTATATCGCCTCTTTCGCTCAGCATTCGATTCCGTTTCGGTTTGAAGATATTTGACGGCAACGTAATACCCTGCATCTCGTGGCGTCGAGTATACTTCTCGATTGACTTGAAAACCACTACCCCGTCCTAGAAGCTTGTCATATGTTAACCTGTATGGCGCAATGTAAGGTAATTCATTGCGAGCAGCTGCGAGGATATCACCGACGTCGGTTTCGCCTTCCTCTTTTCGGCTTCGATATGAGACGGAGTTTTGACCTCCTTCGTCCGAGAACCGTGAGCCCCAGATTGATGATGACATTGTGAAGATATTAGTGTAGGCTTTGGTTTTTGAGAATTGAAATAAATGCTTGATAAAGACGTCAGGCTGTGACGTGCCAGCTGTAACGTGCTTACTCACGACCCGGGCAACCCCACCACTCGGGCCACCCACCTAATTTGACAAATCTCTCCTCTATCCCATCTACCATGGCGCCCACAAAACGTGCCTAATTACCTCAAAAAGAAGAGAGAGTACCTCTTGCAGCCTAAGCTATACAAACTCATCGTATAAAAAGCCAGCGTCGCGCTACGACGCTCTACAATGTCTCTCGTGGGACAATTCAGCGCCGGCTTTCAGGGTGTCAGTCTGTGCGCGACGCCCACCTCAGATTTCGAAAGCTATCACTATCTAAAGAGGAGTCTCTTGTAGATTAGATCTTAGACCTTAATCGACATAGCTTTCCACCTTAGGTTATTGACGTACGTCGTATAGCTGACGTTCTCTCTACACGCCGACAGGATCTACCTCCCAAACTAGTTAGATACAATTAGGCGTCACGATAGATTAAGAGCTAGCCTAAGCTTAAGACTAAGTAGAATCAAAAGTTTAATTTAGAGAGAGCTAGATGTAAAGACCTAGTTACAATTAGAGCGTAGTTCAAGTTTGTTGACGATACGCGCAACGAGCATAGGATCTCGCGTATACACTACTACTAGCACTATTGTAGATTGATAGCTATATAAGCTTACTCGTTGTAGAAACACCTTATAATATTAATCAGCTCTACAGATAGACTTAGATACTAAAGAATCTTCTTTAGCGTTAATCTTAAAGTCCCTTAAGTTGAGCGCTATCTTAGCTTATTAAAGGCTGCAAGTTAGCTATGCACTTAGCTACAATTTTAGCTTATAAAATACTTAGCTAGAAGCTAAAAATTATTGCAAGATATAGAGGAAAGACAAGTACAGACGTTATATAGCTTCTAGAGGCACGATTTATGTTATAGAAGGATAGAGATTGATTAAAGAGGCTGAGAGGAGCTGTTAGGTAGATGCGTCCTGAGTGCACCAACGTGCACTACCAACTTGTAGCAAGTGTTATATGCTTGGCTACAACAAGCGCCAATGCAAATCAATCTAACCTATCTACTTCTTGAATTCCAGCTGCTTTGAGTGTGTGGTTGTGGCGCAATTGATTAGATAGATTAGTTAGGTTGGGTGGGGTGGCCCGCGTCGTGAGTAAGCACGTTAGTGTGCACATCCTACACAGTTGCGCTAGCCGAAAGCGTATAAGTTTCAATCTGTCCAGCCGCATTTTCTCAGCCTTATGCGGACAGTTGCATACTTTGCCATCATACACGTAGCGCCGATTTCGATTTGCCTCATATGTATGGTGTATGAAACGAGTTGAGATCGATCAGTATAGCAAGTCTAGATACATGGATAGATTATATCATACCCTGTGCGTTCCCGTTGCATGATCCAAAGCCACTACTAGTGACTCAACAGCCTGTGTGCTTGAAATCTAACCTTCATCTGTAGTGGGTCTTGAGAGGACAAGACCTCCAGTACGATAACGCGCCACAGCTCATCAAAGCTTGTGCTATCCGGCTTTCGATCATGAAAGTTCGTGCTGGTCAGGACCAGGTAGTTTCAATTAGATTGTGTAATCAATCGAACGATACCTGCACATTTGTAACAGTAGATCATAAATTTCGATCAAGTTGATGCAAGATGGAGGACCGACTCCTAGCTCTATGAGCACGCTCTCCCATCTGGACGATTTGATGACATCATCAACATTCACATTACCAGGCTTCTCGGGCGAGCAGATGTTGTGTCATTAGTAACATGGTCCTACTAGCTACGGTAGGAAATAGCCAAGCTAAGGCCGCAGGGATGGTGTCTTCAGATTCGAAAAGAGAGGAGCCAATTACTGATATCACAGGTATGCGTTTTGAAGAGCCCGGCGTACGGCCCAGCCTATAGCCTAATATTTGGACTACTATAGACATTTTTTTGAAACTTTTTATTTAGTAATATCTTTTTTGTTTTTTCCTAGCACTATACTATTACTACTTGAGCTTTCTTAGGCTGAGCTACCGATCCCCTATATATTTGGATAGCTCTCTAGCCTTGGTAGTACAGTAATCCTTTCTATATCACTCCCGAGCTTAAATCGTACCCAGTTTGTTCTGTTATACTCCTGCCTCCTCCTCAGTAGGCTTGTCCTTCTCTACTATGCCAAATTCAGTGTTATTCTCCTTTCTAAGCGGCACCTGCTTCATTACAGCAGCAGCAATGAGCCCCACCGCGCCAAAGGCAATGGCAACCTGCCAGGACCGCTGGAGTGCGGTGCTCTGCACAGAGATCACCTGAGCACGCGTCTGTGCCGAGAGCGTATCAAGAAAGTCAACTTCAGCGGCCCCGTATGCCCCGCCCGCCATAAACTTGGCGGCCACCGCTACGTCGCTGATGGCGCCCGAGCCGGCCAGCTGCGCAGCCCGGTTGGTATAGATGGTGCCAGCGATGGCGACTCCCCACATAACGCCGGAGCTACGCATGAAGCCCCACGTGGCCGTCGCCAGCGCCGTGTCCTTGTCGGTCAACGGGGCCAGCAGCGCTGGGAGCATGGCCCCCATGCCAAAGCCGGCGCCAAAGGACTCAAGCACCTGGAAGCCCACCCAGGCGCCCGTGCTCGAGTTCTCGTCTAGGAGTGTGAAGATACCAAAGCCGACGACGATCAAGGCGAAGCAAAAGACGAGAATGGGCTTGTAGCGGCCGAACTTGCTGAGTAGCAACCCGCCGATGATGGCGCCCGGGAGGAGTGCGAGGATGGTGGGGAGAAGATGGATGCCGGCGTTGTAGGCATCTACGGCGAGAACGCCCTGGAAGTAGACCGGGAGGAAATAGAGTGCCCACATAGTGACGATGCCGTGGAGAAAGGTGAGGAGGAAGACGATGGAGCTCAAGGAATTGCCGAAGAGGTGGAGGGGCATGACGGGATTTGGCGTAAGTCGAGCATTGCCTTCGAGCACGACGAAGGCTCCCATCGTGGCCAGGCCGGCAGTGAGCGGCACGAGGACTTGATAAGACGACCACGGGTATTGCCCTCCTGCCCAGCTAAGGGCAATCAGCACCGGTACGGTGCCGCCGATGAAGAGCATGTTTCCCAGCCAGTCGAGGCTCGAAAACTTAGTGGCCCACGTCTGGGATTTATCATACTTGACTTGCAAGAGGTCAAACAGCAGCACAATCGCAACACCACCAATGGGCAGAGTCATATAGAAAGCCCAGCGCCAGCTGCTGTAGCTGGCGAGTAGTCCGCCAAAGAGAGGGCCGAGGACGGCTCCGATGCCGACCATGCTAAACACGGCACCCATGTAGGTACCTCTCTCGCGGAGCGGCACCAGATCGCAGACGACGATCTCGCAGAGGACACCGATGCCCGCACCTCCGATCCCCTGTATCGCCCGACCGCCGATCATCGCGGCCATGTTGGTGGCTCTGCGCATTACCCTTCTCGTCAGCAAAGACCCTGAGCTCCATGGGACGAAATGGCTCTCCGGCCAGGTACTGAGGAAGCAGCAACTCACCCGCCACAAACACCGCTCCCAACCATGAAGAGGGCCCCGGATATGATCAGGGGCCACCGGCGGCCAAATACGTTTGCAAGCTGGCCAAACATGGGCATAAGAGAAGTCCTGCATAAATTAAGTCAGAATCGGTTTGGATACATAAGTAACCAGAACTTGTGGCTCAAGTTTGAGGCGGCCGCGTCTCTGTCGCGAGAGGCAGGGAGGCTCACATGGTCAAGAAGTATGCGTTAGAAACCCAGATGTAGTTTCCGCCCCCACCCAAATCGGCAACAAGCGATGGCATGACCGTCGAGGTGACTGTGGCTTCCAGAGACGTGAGGAGGCTGACGAGAGAGAGGACAAAGATGATGGCCCAGAACCTCGGCCCCTTCTGAAACTTTGGCGGGTTCTTTTCCGTAGTCGCATCCTGGGCGTCGACCGAAGCTTCGTTAGACTCCATAGTCGAAGCGGCTGCGTCTTGTTGTGTCGTCGTGCGCGACAAGGTTAGTAGTAGTAGTAGTAGTAGTAGTAATAGGTGCCGCTAGTATTATGGGATGATAGGAGTGCTGTCTTGGAACTTTATTGTAGAAAGTCGACGGAGTTTTTGGAAATATTCGGACCTGAGATCCTGTGCGAGGAGCTGTAGGTACTTACCTATGTAAGGCCGGAATGGCGCCCAGTAACTATAGTGGCATGGTTCGAGCGACTCGATGCTCTTTGGGGAAACGCCGCGGAGGGTTTTGCGTGCCCGACCTCGTAGGGTTTTGTTTTCTTTCGCCGCTGGCGTAATCAGGGGTTGCGGTTGTAGAAAACAATGTAGCGCGGTTGATAGCCTTCCTATAGTTCAAATTTGTCTTGAGCCCTCTAGACGTGTTAGTAAATACTATACCTCTATCTAGCCACTAGCACACGTTGTATAGTGCCCTAAAGGGGTTAGCGTACTTCTGGTACTTTGTATTTTTAGCTGGCTACAAAACCTCCGAGGAGGGTTTCTTCTCTTTACTAATCTATCTAACAACTAGCTAATATGGTCGTTCATGGCCAGCCTATCCTAATCAACCATACCAACATCTTCGCCTTAGCTCGGTTGCTTCGCAATCGCTTTTTCGTGTCTCTTCAAGCGCAATGCCAACCATGCACAAGCCCGCAGTCAGGCGCTCTGCCTGCGACCAGTGCAGAGCAAAGCGAGTCCGATGCCTTCGCGCTGAAGACAGCATGGCGCCGTGCGCCCGCTGCTGCTACATGGGCGCGCGATGCGTGACAGGCGCCCCCGGCCACCCTGGAAGACCGCCCAAGCAGCGTCTTGCCGTCTCCTCGGCTGTGCCCCATCGCACGTCGACGCTGCGAGCCATGCATCACGTTGAGATCCATGCACCCGCGATGGCAGCGGTGCCCGCGCCTGCAAGAGCGTCCAAGTCTGCCGTGCATCCGCATTCGCCAAGAGACCCAGTGGCTCATGGGCCACAGCCAGATTTGTGGGCTGCGCCGGGCGACATGTCCGTTTTCTTCGGCTCCCCTTCAATGGATCAAAGCCCTGCGCCAGGCGAAGATATCCTCTCCCTAGCGGATCAACTGAACAGCCCATCACAGTTTCAGGCGCTTCTCAGTGCAGATGCTGAACTCAACGCGATGCTTCACATGACCGGGGGCTCTAGCACTGCCCTCGATATGGGTATTGATCCGCTCCTCGATCATGGGGAGGGTCTTCTGCCCCCGACTCCCCTACCACAATGCTTCGGCGCGGCAATCTCTCTGGCGAGATTCAGAGAGGAGATAGACCACCGCATTGCGACGGTTGACGCATACTACTCAGACATGCCCAAAATCCTGCAGCGCTGCAAAGATGAGGGCGTGGGCCAAGATGTCGAGAATCCGGCAGCGTTACTTCTTACATGCACTAAAGAATTCACAGACATCATCCAGAGCTTGACGCCGGCGGGTCAGTTGCACACGCAGACCGAGGATGCGCTCAGCACGGAGGTCGTGCTCCTGGCTCTGTCTGGCTACCTTGCGTTGATGAGGCTTTTCGACTCCCTATTCCACCGCATCTACAAATACCTCTGCAAGGTGGCGCCGGAGTCGTACAGGTCCATCAAGGTCAAATCGGTACTCCGCATCGGCGGCGTCTCTTCGCTTCAGGACATGCCGCTAAAGGTGTATGCCATAGGCATTCTCGATGCCATCAAGAGCCAGGTGCAAATCCTAGAGCGTTGTATGGGGATTCCAGTCGAATACTGCCTCTCGGGCGAGGCGGCTGCCTCACCCACCACGGCCGCCCCGGGGATATTCTCCTGTGCACATCGACTACGGTTGTTTTGGGCCGTTATGGCTCAGGAGGATGTCAAGTCACGGCAGAGTAGCAAGTCTTACGTGGAGTCGATACGAGCCAGTATCAAGGAGTCGATGGCGTTTCTCGATGACTAGGTAAAGTTTGAGTCGTCTATAATTACTGTAGCTCCTGCCTAACAATGCACTCGAGCCGGCATCTTGTAGTCGCAGTGGTTCACCGCCACTGCGGTCACCTTGATGAGGACATGGTCGGGCAGCATGAGCGGCATGGGTAGGTCAGTGTGGAGTTCGAAGGACCCGGGTTTCTTGGCCGATTGCACGACAGCCTGCCGCGATGGGGGAAGCTTCTCCTCGCTGAGCCCGGCGATGGCGACGGATGCGGCCTGGGTGAAAACCAGTGTCTTTGCTCCGGATTCGTCAATCCCGTGGCGATGCCGACAACCTTGCGTATGATCCATGGGATGCCCTGGAAGGCGAAAGCTGGGTCAAATGAGTCGGAAAGATTTTTGCTCTGGAAACTGTTATTGCCTATCAGATGGCTTGGAGGAGACTTTCTATTGGCCGTCTGGGGTAGGTTACCAATAACCAAGAGCCCGTGAGATCCTGCATCGAGACCTCTGGAGGGGCAGCCATCTTGTTTCAGGTATGAATCGATCCAAATGTAGGTATGTGGATAGTGTAGCGCGTAAGGTACGTAGGTGGCTTACATAACCACCTAGCCTGTGTGCTTAGGCCGGCCCGGCGGGACGAATGAAACGGTAATAAGAGCCAAGGACGGAGAGGTTTGGAAATAGACTCGAAACGCCGTCAACCTGTGCACAATGTGGAAACAGACTGAAGAGTGCTGGTCGAAAAATTCTCGAATTCGGCGTTACACGATGGGTTGCACGGCGGACTCAGCAGTGTCGAGGACTTCTCCCTAGACACCAAGAAGGACGGGAAGGCCTTGGACAGGGTACGTGCCCCGCGCTTCTCACGGGACCCGGCGGAGGCAGCAGACGGCGGGTTATCGGCCAGCATTGGAGCCTGGCCCCTGTTGGCGCAGAGAAGCTTCCGATTTCTAGACAAGCATTTTGGGACCAATCGGAAGATAATACTGGAAAGCAAGTAGATTTACTCGTATCACGACCCTAAGCCGGGTTAGCCCCCTAGAAGCACAGACTACTAAGTATAGATATCTACTTAACAGCGTATTTCTATCTTAAGCTCCTTATACTATATCCTATTAATTAGCTAGCCTATATCTCGTAGGCTGGTAAATGGGTTTAGGGTACCTATCTGGGTTGCCTTTAATATACGTTTTACAAATTAAGCTCAGTAGTTAGTTAAGCTCGTAGCTCGCAGCTCGCCGTCAAGCTTGCAGCTAGTTTGAACTTGATATACAAACCAATAAATTTCAATTACTCAGACCCAAGGCAACCCAGTCTGTGCGACCTCTACCCAACCCATACCCACTACTAGCGTGAAAAAGCTAGGTAGGGGTTGGGTAGGGGTCAGGGTCTAACGTAAGCCTACCCAAGCCCTACCCATTTACCAACCTAATATCTCGTTATTATCTATAGTAAATGTACTAATTATACATACCTATATCTTATACCTACTTATACAATATAGTCGTATAAAGAATAGTAGCCTAGTAATAACTACTACAATATAAGATAGCTACTAAATAGAATAGAATAAGATGAATCGAATAGCTAACCCCTCTTCTTCCCCAAGTATAGCGAACGCCAGGGCTAAGCTCAAGACGGCATCTTTGGCAAAGGCACAGACCTCCCCTACTTAAGAGCTTAGTCCTATTAAGCACTTAACCTAAGCAGCTGAGGTCTCTTTATACAGAGATCTTGCATACTGGACTAAGTAAACTAAAGTCTCTCTGCGTTAAGATCTCGTATACCGAACCGAGCAACTTGAAGCAAACCCAAAATCTCTTAAACCGAGTAAACCAAGTAAACTAAGGTCTCTCTGCAATGGCATCTCGCGCGCGCCGAGCTGAACCGAGTAAACTGGGATCTCTCTGCGTGGAAATCTTGCGCGCTAAACTGAACTAATCTTGAATCTCAAAGCTGATATAGTATCCCTCCCCTATTTGATACTGATTGTCCCAATTAGTTGCACGATGCGAGCGCTCGTTGAGCTGGAGGTAGAGATCGGTATCTCTCTGCGATGTGGGCTGCGATAAGAGCTGCGATGCCAGCGCCCGTTGTACTGCGATGCGAGCCGTAATACAAGCGCTATTACTACTTTCAATATCTCGTTCTACCTATTCCTATTCTCTTATTATTAAAGTACGAAAACACAAAAAAAAGTTGTGAAAAATTGGTTACAAAGAAACTTCTAAGAGTCAGCATGAGTTTGGGACTCAAGCTTCTGACTAACGAAGTGAATTCCGAAAAAAAAAAAGTAGAGATAAAACAGGGGGTCTCGGGTATTCAGGCCCGTTTCTTTGGTTGATCGATTCTTCCTTCTCTTTTGATTCCCGTGTTCAAGACAATAGGATCCGAATTTCCTTGTTATTTTGCTATCTATTCTCTCTTGATCTTCGTGTCTAGGACTGGGGGACCGACCGACTGAGCACCGACCGAGCTAATGAGTCACACTACAGTCGCCAAAGCCTTCGGCACGGTGGTCTATTACTTCGGTAGGGCATACGACTGATTTATTGATACGGCGGACCACTAGAGGGGCAGGGTAATCGACTGGAGGCGATGTTCGGTTGCTAGTGCTAGCTTGGGCGTGAAGCTTTGAGAAGGTATGTCCCCTTTAGGTCTGTTAGCTAACGTGTAAAAGGTTCGGCAATATGATGCCCTTCCCCCCTCATGCGACAACGACGCCTACAAATCAGGTGTGATGTGCTACAGGTTTTCACCCGTCCCTTACTGACTGTTGTACACACATTGACACAAGTGCTTACTCTTGGAGCCACCAGAGTCGGTAGTTGTCTTCATTCGCATACAATCTAAAGACACATTACTGACGCTTCTATCCACAGTTTCTTATCCATACGCAAGCTCCTATCCTCGATATTTACCTACTTCCAGTGAGTTAATGGCTCGGCCTCTCTGTGAGCTTCCGCTAGCTAAGGTGCACGCTCTTCATAGTAGACCTCTCAATTGTAGATACTTAGCTCTTTGACATGTCATCGTTGTTAGGTAGTTGCTTGCCCCATTTCCTCATACTTGCTTGCGGCTAACATTGTCGCCTACCGCGATCGCCTGCCAGATGCGATGCTACACGCCGCTTTATGTTTCGTCCTTGGTGCCTTATTAATATACTGATTGTACGCATGTTTGGTCTGCTTCTGCGGTCGTCCCACGATTTCCATATCGATGAGCGGCGACTCTATACAATTGTGGGCTCCGGAGAGAACGTCGGTGATTTATATAACGAACAAGGCGGAGCTGATTATGGTCGAAAATAGATAACTTCTTCGCAAGCCGTTGCGTACGCTGCTTGTGAGCTTTCACTCAGTGCTCAACCTTTTATCATCTCAAACCGACGTCCCCCACGCCCTCTAAGAACATTACTGTATACGCCAGCCTCTAACCCCTATATTTCTTACCTAGACCTAGCCGATTCATTGCTGTGCAATGTAGCAAGGCAATTGGGGACTTCGTGGCAGAGGAAGGATGTTGTACGATCGGGAAATGAAGTTGATGTGGATCCCAGATTTACTGGTGGGAATGATGATTTTTCACCGGTAACCAATCCCCACAATTTAAACCTCAAACCTTGACAAAAGGTATTGATAGCAACTACTTCTCTATTGAGTTTCATTCCAGCCTAATTCTATAGTAGATGAGATAAACCTTGTCTCTGCAAATAATTTGCATACTTTCAGTTATACTTATCCTGACTTATTATTTAAGGTATGTTATAATCTTAACCAACAGCGCAAATGCCAACGCGTAGAGTAGGCGCTATAACACCGCCTCGTAGACCGCCCCTTTAGGAGGGCACGACAAGATCGTCGAGATATTTCTAGAGAGCCAGTACACGCACGGCTGTAGGTTAGGGGACTATAGCAACTCTTTCATGGTCAGAACTTCTGCATGGCATGTCTGCCTATTCTGCGCAATTGCAAAGGTTTGATATTCCTCCCTGGGAATCTCGCAGCATGTTAGTACAGCCCGTTTCTCCCGTGCTATAACATCGAGATATTCGAGTGTCCGTTCTGGTCTCGTGTAGATCTAGAGAGCAAGATAATGTCTTCTCGAATCTCATTAGATGCTCCGAATATAGTATAGTATATCCGTAATACGTGTGTACCAATTCCCGGTCAGAGCTCAAGACCTGCGAGCCAAAGCAATGCAGCTAAAAAGAAGGTCCTCTCCTCCACCTTCCACGTTCAACTTGATGACCCTCTTGATACCCATTTCAAGCGCTCGCGGACTGAGAACGTCCTCGTCGTCAGCAAGGCTTCCTCTCTCCAGAGGACCCATTCTCGACCCTTCAAGCTCCCAGAGCTTCCCACCACTCTTGACAAAACTCACAAAATGCCCGCCCTGACGCTTACCCGTTAGATCCGCAGCGCTGTCGCCGGCCTGCTCGACCGACTTATGAGCAAGTTCGAATGGCTCGCTGTTGTACAGCAATTCGGCGCGTTTGGTCATATCCAGCGGTATGGCGAGGCTACGTATCGCTGCAAGATCGGAATCACGCTTGATAAAGTCGACGGCTGGACCGTTGATTACGCTATGGAGCAGACCGATCGAGCCGCAGGCGTGGCCGATGGTCTGCTTGAACCAGATGACCGGCTCGTCAGGGCCGGAGCCAGTGTAGGGTTCTTTGTCAGCATCTTCGGCCTTGCGACTTCGATCCCAAGCTGGTGTAAGTGGAATGATGACCAGCAGAGCCAAGGCAGGCCGGGGGATATTTGCGAGTAGTTCGGGTTCATCCAGGGAATAGACGTCGTAGAACTGGAGCTCGGACGATAGACCCAACTTTGTTGCCAATTGGTTCATTACATCGGGGTTGTTCTCTGCCATTTGTGATGAGTTTCTACTCAAAGACAAGTGGTCCATGAGGGTTTAGGTCCCTTACCAAGCATTACCCATGTCTTTCCTTCCATTTTAGCGGATCGATAGATAGAGGACGTCGAAAATTCAGGTGTGTTGGCAGGAAGGAGATGGTGTAGGGATTGCCGGATCTGATTCTTAGCAGATCTACGGTTATGTGGGAACACTTTGTGGACGCCTGACCCCGCGCTTATAGAGACTAATCGGCAGCTCAGCTAGCGCGACCTCGGGAGTATCCGTGCCCTAACTACCTAAGGCTTAGATTACAAAATACGATCTTTTTTACTGCCCTATCTACTGAAATCTGAATAAATCGTCAACCACGCCAGTTTTCGTACCGATTTTCGTATGCTAGTAGACTGCAGCACGCATCGGTGCCCACACACGTTGCAGCTGTTCATGCACTGGCTGGTAGGCTTCCAAATGCTGCTAAGAAAAAGCAACTGACATCCCTTTCACTCTCCATTCAAGGTTTCTTAACTAAGGTTCAAATCTTTCTCGTGCAATCTTCTGTGCTGCATGGAAGTATATAACACCCATAGAAGTTTCAAGAAACGTGCGAGATCGCTGTTAACTTGAGCGGCGCGATTGTGCGACAAAAGTCATCCTCTGAAGTTCGCTTATAAAAATGCTTAGCTAAAAGCTAAAAATTATCGCAAGATTTAGAGGAGAGATAAGCACAGACGTTATATAGCTTCTAGAGGCACGATTCAAGTTAAAGAAGGATAGAGATTGATTAAAGAAGCTAAGAGGAGCCGTTAGGTAGATGCGTCCTAAGTGCGCTAACGTGCACTACCAACTTGTAGTAAGTGTTATATACTTGGCCCCAACAAGCGCCAATGCAAATCAATCTAATCTATCTACTTCTTGAATTCCAGCTGCTTTGAGTGTGTGGTTGTGGCGCAGTTGATCAGATAGATCAGTCAGGTTGGGTGTGGTGGGTCTGAGTGGAGTAAGCACGTTAGATTCAATGCATACACACGCATGCACTGCCCGCTTCGGGTATGCATCTCGGTGCGAACGCAAACAAGGCAAACGAGTCAACCGCTGCAGCCTGCAGAAAACAGGGTCGGGAAATGGGAGTCAAATACCTTCATGCTCCTCGTTTGCATCCGCATCTTTTGTATCCATATATGCTTTCAGGTATTTCCCGTCTCTAAATCGACGCGCTCACGAAAACTACTAGCTACAATTATGGCAAACCTTATGACCATTTTCTCGACTTACTCGTATACCGAGACTTGGTGCAGTCTCTCAGCAAGCGCGCAACGAACTACTACGACTGCGACAAGCACTTCGACTCACACTTTTGATCTCACGGGGCCCACTGTCACAGTAGCAATATATCAGCATACCACTGTCAACATCACAGATGTAACTTTCCCATGCGCAGAGTTTCTCACTTGCTCCCTAGTCGTACAACCTAACCCTGACATTGCTGGAATCGGCGTAAGTGATCCGTGCACTCATGTGAATCTTCCCCTGATTCTCGTATAGGTATTAGCAGCTTTCCTAGCTACGGCTTGTACAACATTTGCGCTGATGGCAATTGCCTACCTCTTTAATTTCCCGCCCGGCGATTATCTCAATCGAATAGACCGGAGACTACTTCGTAGACATAGTCGCAACATAGCCGGCCCATGGCGAGAACCGCCTGAGGATATCAGCATGATTTTTAACGACCAGCAGCTCATAACAGCTCTCAGCATCCTCATTACTGGGTTTTGGCAGGCTACCAACTATCATCTAGATTATTACCACTGGATATACATCATCTACCTGGCTTGGCTTAGCTCGACTGTCCACCCGATGTCGATCTCAATGCTTCGACACCGTTTCAACGAGAACAAAGTACTTCGCAATGTCCGAGTCGGTGTCATGTTGGTCATACTCGGACTTCTCTGTGCTAGTTTCTCCGCCAAAATTCCTGCGCTTAGTCGAGAGGAGATACCTGTACGCTGCTTGTTTTATCAAAGTTACATCACGACTCATCTGAATATCACCGAGATCAATCCTAACGCGATCATCTCCTACATCACATTGATAGGCACTTTTGCTTGGAAGACTGTAGATCTATTTGTGGGCAGTCATTCCTGGTTGCGTCGTTGGGTTTGCACGCGTCTCGAGTGTCAAATTGTCAGATGCGCGATAGCGTTCGCGCTGAGATGCGCAACAGATTCCAGGTCAACCTGGAATCTGTTGATTGGCTCGTTGAGATAGCGCGGCGATCTGATTAGCTTAGCTCACTAGCGCGACGATCGCCAAGCCGCCAACCCCGCCGCAGCTGAAAGATCGCAGCCTCAGCCCTCGCGAACAAAGGAATCGAACAAAGGATCTCACACGCTAGGAGATGGACTACGTCAGCACAACTGATACAACAAAGAAACCAGCACCTCAACAGAAGGAGCGCTGAGGATCCGGCTCGCCGCCGTCTCGAGAGACCCAGCCGAGACGGCCGCAGCGTAGATACATAGATAGAGCGCAGGGCCAGAGATAGAAAAAAGACAGAGCAATCAATCCACTCAATTCATACCGAAGTGTACTCAGGTCATATGTGATCAATCTGAAATAAGGCTTTTCTGAAAGCCTCAGTATCCACCTCCAACAAGGCCCTCACATGGCCGTTACGAAAAAGCCTTTTTTATCAATTTGCTATAACCCCCTCGAATCTGACACAAATAGAACTCACTATCCAGAAGCCGGCACGAGTTCAGCCTAGTAACATGATTTTCCGGATCTACTTCAGAACGCTCGTCATGATTTACATTCTCTTCATTGTCCTTACGGATGTCCTTACGCATATCCTTAAATCTTTCATGACGACGATTATCCTTGTCGCCTTTACCTTAGCTTGGGGAACTCTGAGGTTATTTCAGCAACGGATAACCAAAGTCGTTGATGTCAACGAGTTGAGTAAGATGACGTTCGGTCAATTATTGCCTCTATTATTCCTTTTACAGCCGGCACTAGCTTCCCTAGGCTTTCTCACTAGTACGTATTAGACAAATTACTCCGGCGTGCGATCGTATGCTTATGAACCACAAACGGATTAGGCAAGAAGAAATTCTATGCAGCGATAAGCACTCCACTACCGCCTGTAGAGCATTCAAGCGTCTCGCAGACAAGCCATAACACTCTGAGTGGGCTTCTTTGTGATACAAGTGTCCAATTATTGACAGTAGATGAAAAGCTGGACCGCCAGACACCTGATCCGGTGATCAAGCAAGTATACGAATCGCGTATTTTTAGGGCCATTGCTGGTTTATTACTCATGGGTATCCTAACATTTCTAGCGCGTGTAGTCTTAATGGATCGTGGCAGGAGCTCGGGTGATTCTAATGATCGTGCAGCCGTGATAGTGTTTGCTCTGAAGGTTGAGACTGGCCCGTCGGTTTTTTTTCTAGTATTTTGCCTAGCACGGAGTAAAAGACTGTTCAAGCACTAAATCAAAAGCCATTTACAAGTACAAATTCATGTGTTCATTTCCGAAGTCAACATGTATCACCACAGAGAAGGGGATAGATGTGAGCAGGGATCTTACCCATTCTTGGGAAATTAGCGAATTTGAGCAACACATAATCTATATTTTTTCTACAATAGTTTTTACAAGAATGTAATTAGACCATCTGTCTCTCCTTTTGCTTCTACCTAACTCTAAGTCGACTTCTTGCTCTTGACATGCTCCACCATGAACCTAACAGCCTTATCAGTTGTACTGTTGTTAGCATACTTGGAGTGGGGAGGAAGCATAAGCTACCCCCTAACCTTCTGTCACGCTGCAGGCCGCAGTAGGCCGTAACTGCGCAAAGCGCGAGATAAGGGCGAGGGCCCTTGGGCAATATATACTGTTCTACTCCTGTATTCAACGTTGTTGAATACTTGGTTACCTTTTTGGGTTTGTTTGGCGCAGTGGAGTAGAGCTGCGACATAACACCTTCAAAGCCTTAGCATCAGCAAGGGATTTATTAGTGATGCTCAAAAAGCCTGAAGCCCTGCTATAAAGAATCTTAGGAACATAGTTGCGCTAATCTTTGTTTAAAGCCACTTTAATACGACTAGTCAGGGTTTTAAGGATGACAGACTTAATTTTAGTAATAGTAGAGGGCAGCTTAATGCTGGAGATAGTAATCTTAGTATAGAGGAAATCAGGGGCGATGGTGTCTTTAACGCGAATTACTCAACAGGGATGTCCTTAGGGGATAGGGGCACGTCATTAGGATCTATAAGTTTAGTTTCGTCACTAAAAGTAGTGATGCCCTTAATATTCTTCAAGGCTGGCGAGCCCTTAAGTTTATTGATGCAGGTGTGTGTACAGAGTGCGCCTTAGCTACAATCATGTTGGTTTTCTCTCTAGGGAATTCTGCAGGGTGCTTTAGCTTACCTCTTGTCAGATGGGATGAGGTGAGGTAGATCTCACAATGCGATCGATCTGCGATGCTAGTGCGCGATACTAACTCGCCACTAACTCAACCACACCTCATCAACTGCGGCACATCATTGGAGAGCCACAGCGCTAGCCAGAGCTGGCTCATGTCAGTGCAATGAATTGAGGTCAAACAATAAATCGGTAGGTCCCCTTACGTAAGGCCCGCCAACAGAAAGCATAAGTAGCAGTAGAAAGTAACAAGCAGCTAAAAAATCAATACATCAATCAACCAGTTCAACTCAACTCAATTCTCACACCGGTTCACATCATCAAACTGTGACCATCAAATCTGACACCTCTATCTGGACAGGAAGACGGCGGTATCAGGGCAACACTTCTTAATACAGTTGGTGACAGTCTTTGCGCAGCTGGTAGCACAAGCCTTACTACTCTTAGTCTTAACGTAGTCATCTAAAGTAGCATGGTAATCTTTCTTAGACACACTCTGGAAGGAAACGTCCTAGACGAAGAACTTGTCAGCGTCCTTAGCTAGCGCCGGGCCCACCCAAATACTAATGTTACCTGAGTTAAAAGTGCCACAGGCAAAGAACTTTTCCTTGCTAGAGATGACCTGGTCCATGCTATCAGCAACATCGATGGCCTCAGCTGCACGCGCTTGGGGCTGAGGCATCGCGAGGGCGAGCGAGGAAAGGAGGACGGAAGAGACAAGTGCTGACTTCATCGTGAATGTCGTTTTAGAAAATAATATTATTCGATGAATTGAATGGAGAGTCGAAAGCTTCTGAAAGAAGGACTGGGGTAAGATAGAAGAACTGGTAAACCATGAATGAATGACTGAATGGAATTGAACTCTCTGGCAATGAGGGTATTCAGCACATCCTTATACGGACAGTTCGCACCGAAGCCATGATTTCTAGAATCCTGAATCTACCTCGTTGTAGTCTTCTGCGCGCTGAAACTTGGTCGTGGAATAAGCTTTTTGTCGTCTATTTGCCAGAAGAACCGTCCACTATTCTCCTTTCACTCGTTGAAAACTACGCGAATGACGTTGATTGGTCGAATGGTCGTCGGAGATTTGTTGGGCTAAAATATATGGAAAATAGGTTGGGGTTGCGTAGGATCTAGCGCATCCTGGTTGTTTTCACATGTTCGCTTCTTCAAATTACATGCATGGGGGCCGGGTTGAACGTCATGCGGATTCGAAGTCAGATTTTCAACGATTTTTTTTGTCGTCCTCAGTTCCGGATGTCTCACTCCAAGTACTTTTCAACGACAAAAACAATATGCTATCGTTCGATCACTTTGTGCTATCAATTTCACGAGGCATTCTTCAACATTCGTTCACCGGGCATTGTACAAACGAACATTGGCCAAGACTATATCGCAGTCGGTGAGAGATCAGATGAGTTAAAGTATATAGGTTGAGTAGCTACATCACGAGTTGGTGTCGGTGGCTATCTACTCCATCCGATCTTACTCGGAGCCCACACAGAGCCGCAATGTTGACCTAAGCCTCCCCGATCACGTGCAGTTCTACCACACCACAATATCCCTAAAATCCCTACGCTCTATTCCCTCTCATACTATAAGCCGTAAATCCTCTTGTCCTTATCTACTTCCCCTCGTTCGTTATAGAGGTTGTAGTGACCCTGTCAATAAATAGGCTTAGCTAGCCCATACTTATTTACCCGCGTAAGAACTAAGCCGGCTACGTAAGTGATAGAAAGCCTTAGCCTCTAAGATCTAACTCTCTCGAATTGTTCCACGCTTACTTACGATTCGTGCCCTCTATCAACCCTTGTATATTCCTCCCACTTCTTTTCCCCCATACAAATAGCACTTATATCACGTTCTCCCCTTTCCTTCGAAAAACCCTGCAAGGAAATCCGTCCGCCAGGTGTGCCGCCCCCAGCGTAACCTGATACGCTCTCTCCCCCTACACGGTCTTAGCACCCTTCTTCGGATGTAACTGATCAAACTCTTCATACATATCCTCAACACCAAACCCCCTTACTATCATCGCCATCGTAATCTTTACATTCAGCATCGCGAGCGTCTTTCCGACGCGGTTCCTCGGACTATGCTCAAATGGCCTCCACCCGCCCTTCGGCGGATACAATTCGTGTCCTGGTCCTATGAGCCAGCGTTCCGGGGCAAAGGAGTGCGGATCGGGCCAATATTCGGGGTTGCGCTGGATCGCGCTCTGCAGGATCCAAATGTTGAGGTTTTCCGTCGGGAACTTGTTGCTGTATTTGTCGCGGAAGTAGTCGTCGGGAAGGCCGCCGCGAATGCCGGATGCAGGCGCGAAGAGGTGGAGAGTTTATTTAGCAGCCGCAATTGTATATGATAGCTGGTTGAATAGTTGAGGGCGTTCTGTGAGGGTTTGAGCTGCACGGGATATGTTGTGGCCTAGCACCTAGTCGTGTTCTACTCGGATCTTGGATAGAGCATCGGGTCGTTTAGAAAGGAGGTATAGACTGTAGACGATTATTGCAGCAGTCGAATCATGTCCAGCCAAGAGGGATAGGCGGGTTTGAGCAGAGGCCCAAGATTTGAACTGCCGGTCTAGCTTTTCTGCCGCTTTCTGTTTGCTCATATATTCTGCGATGGTAATGTCCATAACTGATTTTGTTCGTGTTGCCAGTTTAGCTTGTTTCCATTCATCGCATCGCTTGTCCAGCTCGGCGTCGATGTATCGGTTCATGGTACAGCCGTGTACCACTCGATGATCGGTCTCATGGGATTCCAGCGTGCGAGGGGGTTAAGCGTAAGTAGGGCAAAGAAGGGGATAAGCACGTCCGGTTTTGGGAGATCGTATTCCCGACAGGCTTGAATAGCTATCTTAGCAGATGTTACAACGAGCAATGGGCTAGTAAAAGGCCAGATACCGATGTAAAAGCATCCATCAGTATTGGCAAAATCATAGGATAGCTCTGTGAAGGCATCGGACTGCATGGATCCTTTGGGGAATTTTTCGAGCATGGTTGGGAGAACCCTCAGATGGCCAGCACCAAAATTCCATTGGGGTATTGGCTGACAATTAGTCAACATGTAGTCCGTTATCTATGGACAGAAGTGTATACATACCAAGCCTTGCTTCTTGAGTCCATAAAAGAGCATTCGAACCTTGAACTTTTATAGAAGAAGACAGCCATGGCCGCCGCTGTCACGGTCATAACGACCAGCCAAGCGAGGCCCTCCCACTGGGCTTGTGAAGTGTCCACGAGGAGGGAAGGTTGCCGTTACCTAGAGCACCCAGAGATGAAAGACGTCTCAAGGCGGTAGGGGCGGGGGAAGCCCTTTATCGATACGAGTTCGGCATTTCGCCTTGGAAGGGGAAGCTAATGATGGCGAAGTGGCATGGCGCTTGTCGATGTTGTGGCACAGGTGCGCCATTTCACGAAATTTCACGAAATTTCACTCTGGGGTCAATTAAAGCCCCCTATCCGCCCGCCTGCAGGGCCAAGTATTCCACTGTGACCGTGCCACTTGCTGAAAAGATAAGCGACGTGGTCATACCTTTATAGTGCGCCAAGTTGTTCCGGGCAAAAGCTTGGGCGTGGCAGGGCTTAGGGAAGCCTAATCCACGGCCGGACTCCGAAACGTCAATGATAATAAAGTGTATAGAAACGTAGTAAAGTACTCCACAAGTAGCACCCAAGTACAGATTCCTGCGTATTGATAGCCTCCAACTAGTATTAAGGTAGGTTTACTAATTGGTTTCTACAGATAGGAGGGTCCTTTATAGGGTTACTAATTAATTTAGCTATCTAGTAGAAGGTTAAATAAAATATGCTGATAATATTACTTATACAAACTTTATAAAAGATACACGGTGTAATTAATAAGGAGAGAAAGGAGAGCATTACGATACCAAGCGGCACGGGGCCGTTGTGTCGGAACGCGATTGGTCACCGGCGAGGAGGCGCAGCCAATCACGTGATCGCTCCAAGATGGAGCGCAGCTCAGCATGTATATAGGAACCTCGATAAGCCCTCCTGGCTCATCGCGTTCAAACACCCCTACGAAGATTACGATTCTAGTTGACCAAGACAAGCACCCTCATTGAACCACTTACCCCTAAGAACCAACCGCTTGCCCTTAAGACTATCACCTAGTTCCGAGGCCATAACAGAGAGCAAGGAGAGCGGCCACGTAGCGCTGCTCTCTGCTGCCTGACTAACCGAGAGAGCTCGGTGCTGCTTGGTGGGGTATACCAGTAGCTACTCGCTTGGGTCGTAACACAGCGTACCGTAGCAACGTACTTCTTAAAGGCTTAGTAAGTTACATTGTTTCCAGTTTGACTCATTCCCCCTGTATTTATTTCATATTTGTCCGATATCAGACGTGTCTAATGAAAATCATGGTAACACAAAGTGGGGTAGGCTGTACCTTCAAGTATCTCACCTTCCTCTTATTCACTTCCTTTCACACCAGATACTCTTTGCCATGGTAAAACAATGTCCCATTTGTTCCAGGAGACTCACTTCTAAAATCGCGCTGAAGAATCACACGGGCACCAATAACACAGCTCTCCGCCGTGCCCATATGTGCCATAAATGCGAGCGCAAGCTCTGCAGTCAGAATGCGATGGAGCAACATTGCAACTCACCGTCTCACAGCACCATGTTGAGCTGTGCCTTATGTAAGAGGCATTTTGCAAGTAAACAGGCTGCGGGACAGCACAAGAAGTCGTCGCCGCACACAGGAATGCTAGTTCCGGCAAATCTTGCGGTTAAGAATGAGGTGGATGCGTTGTTGAATTTGGAGAATGTAGGTTTAAAATCTCGTGGCTTGGTAGGAGGAAGTATTATTCAGAGGTTAACACATGTCCATAGGCTTCATCTTACCAAACGGAACCCCGTACACAAGCGGCGCTCTTCACCTCGATCAAGGCACGCTCAGCAGCACCGACAGTTAGGACAAGTTACCCTGATAACGGAGACGCTTGGGAAGAATACTATCCTCGGGCGATTTGGGACGAGGATCAGGACTGGGCTTTGCGATAAAGATTGTGGGTGATGCGGACGTTGCGCTGATGGAGTAGACTACTGAGTCCTAGAGATCATTAGCCCAATAGAGGTCTTCTGGCACGGACTGGTTGCTGTTGTGCTCGATGCAGCGCAGTACTTTGTGAAGATAGATTCCAGCAGCATGTAGCATACTCGCGGATTAGGCTTAGCCTTTAAGGTCATAGTGACGCCATGGCGCTTCAGCAGCAATGGGCGTTGTATCGGAATGCTGGCTAGTCAATCAGTATTTAGAGCGGACGATAAAGTACATTGATTCCCAAAATTAGAACACTCACTACTATTGTCACTGCTACTTTTCCAATGAAGTGACACATACTAGCAAAATTCCTCGTTCGCTTGGGTTTCCCTTCTTGTTGCACAGCGATTACGCTGAGTCCGAACTTTCTATCGCAGAATTAGCATCTTTGCTACACAAATAAGGATTCTGTCTTATGAGTAGTGTTCCGTAACCATCCAGCCGACATATATTGTGGTGTACTAGGATGCACGTAGAAGTAGGAGGCAGGTGGCGACCCGCAGTCGGCGAGTTGAGTTGAAATATATCGGTTGAGTAGCTACATGACGAGTTGGTGTCGGTGGTTACCTACTCCATCCGATCTTACTCGGAGCCCATACAGAGCTGCAATGCTGGCCTAAGCCTCCCCGATCACATGCGGTTCTACTACACCACAATATACACTTGTGTCAACCCATGTATCTAATTTCTAGTATAGGTGGGAGACTTATTCTGCGAATTTCTGTTTCGAGAACAAGGCCAAGGATAGGATGCACGTTAATATGCAGGGCCTGAGTGGTAGCCCAATGTACGCCTTGAGAGATATACCAGGGAAAGGCAAAAGTCTTGTCGCAGTGGAAGATACGCCCAAAGGCAGGCGAATTCTTTCAGATTGTCTAATTATCACGACTCCTAAATGCCAACAGGACGACGAATGACTAAAGACGCAACATATCTCGGCAAGTTGATCCACTCCCTGAACACCAAAGACGATTGTCCCTGTCCATGCACAATCCCTACCCACACCAGAATGTTGCCGATCAACCTCTCAGTATCACTTGAACAAACAGTCTTCCCATTGAGGCCGACGGGATTAGAGGGGAAATTTTCCTTGAGGCTTGTCGCATCAATCACGCCCGCGATAATAACGCATAGAAATACCGGAACCAGCGCATTAAACGACATACAGCTCAGGCTTAGAGGAGCATCCCCAAGGGCGAGGAGATCACTATTTATTACCTAGGCCTTGATAGTAACCGTGAAGTCCGCCAGAAGAAACTCTAGGATAGGTTTGGGGTTTTGTGTTCCTACCATCTATGCTCCTTATCGATCAAGCAGAGCCAGGAAAATAATAGACAGATAGAGACGATAAGCCAGCCGGACCGTCTTATTAGCAATAACAGCATGCGAATGGACTTTTCACTACAAATCCTCTACTATGTTGATAAACAAATTCGTCTGTACAACGAACAAAGGCCAAGAAACTCCGGAACGCCTCGTGCATCCTTTGATGCCGCTCAAGTTGCTATCGCCAATGGTGATTTGGCAAGAGGTTGCGCCTTTGCAAAGAGGGCAGTGGAGAAATGGCAGATGGCTTAGCGGAACGACAGCAAAGAAGTGATTGAGCACGATTCATCAGTACGAAATCCCGCTTCACCCTCTTTGCACATGATACAGAAGACCGCATTAGATGAGATCTGACAGACAATTGAGCAGAACGACTTCTTTTGGAGAAGGGAGAAGCCAAAGAAGTTAGCTCAGATGGGTATGTTGACAGATGTTCGTGACCGCAAGATTTTCCCTAGCTACGCTGCTTACGGGGATGCCTTTCGTTATTTTCAGAGCCTCGGGTGCGCTTAGGCCTGGGCGTCGGGGATCAGCGGCTCGGTTTGGACTAAGCTGCCCTGTGCAATGTTTTATTACCAGGTCGGCTCGAGGACGATCGAAAGTCTGAGGAGTGAGGTGAAGCATCCCTATAGCAATGTGCACGCAGGTGATCATTCCCGCTATGATAGTGGGGGGTTTTTTTTTCTTCTATTCTTTCTTAGATATTCTACTAATACATGCGACGCGGCGTACACACCTGCGAAACCGAAGAGCGTTGCGGACGGTATATTGCCCTACTCCCTACTCCTCAAAAGGCCTGTATGTAGCAAGAGCTAAAAAGGATATCTACCAGATAGCTGGGAGTGGTCGCACATGTCCAACGAGCTGATTAACTTGGGTGTCTATGAGGGTGTGGAGTCGACCGGAACGCTTCCTTGGGGTAACGCGGTTGCTAGCAGTTGTGTAAAAAACCTATCGTCGTATAAGGCCAATACGGCTCTAGGTCTCCCGTGTACTGTGACGGGCCAAATTTAGCATCTGCGCTTGTAAGCACTTATTACGGACAAGGTGATGGCGTTGAGAGAAGGGGGTGTGTATGGAAGCGACATTGTGGTGGATGTATGGAGATGACGCGTTCGGCCAGTAGGTAACGTGAGTACACAGACTTTGATACAGAACTGTATGGGAATAAATGTGCTTTTGTCGCTAAGGCATTTTTGGTATAATGGTGAAATGCCTTGGTAGGGCCCCTGTTATGTACAAAGTATCAGTAACCTAGACCTAAATCTAGGCTACTAATCCTTTCTTCTTAAACTTCTTATTAGCCTTGGTAGACTTGCGAAATAGCTTTCTTGCCTTCCTAGGGCTTCTATTCTCATCACGACCAAGAGAGAATTGTTCCTCTTGCCAAACTAATCGGTCCTTTCCTCGTATAGTTTGATCTGTTACTGCTACAATGTAGCGACAGTCAAAAACAATGTCTTCTGGTCCAAAATCTTTTCTGAAGTCCTTTCCTAATTTTAGTTCCTTGAGTGCATCTGCCAAGTCTCCTTCGACCATCTCCTTTGACGGCCCTTTGCCGACCGTTTGAACCAAAATAGCCGGCCCAGAAGCTCGTTCGCTGGCCCGAAGGAGCAGACAATTGCGCCAATCTTTCAGTGCCTTGTCCATCAAGTCTTCATCAGCCCAGTAAGAAATTCCCTGATTCTTGAGGTATCTTTCCCTTTTCTTCAGCCACTCCCTGTACGTTACTATATTGTCATTGCTACGCGAGCCTTTCCTCGAGCCAGCAAGTTCGTCCTCTTCCTCCTTAGAGAGCTTGGAACGGGGAATAGATGGCCTAAGCTGCTCCAAATTCTCATCGTCGACGTCTTCCTTGGTAACGAATCGAAAGTAGAATGTCCCCTCCAAACTCCCGTCATTAAAAACGATTAATTGAGATAAGTCATCTTCAGGATCTTCGAACTCGGCCGAAGGATTAAGAGGCATATCTCTTAGTGCACGCGGACACCAGGAAAACGGTCCAGTTTGGTTCATGGTTTCAAACCCGTGATACAGACCTGGCATTTCTACGTATCGAATTGACCTCAATAGCTCACGCGTGAATTTTGCTTCAGGCCAGTCACGGTTGGCTGTTTCGCAGCCAATTAGCCGCGCGGAAATCAGTTTTATATCCCGGGGCCGAGACGCGTGACGAAGTCTCAGGACGACCAACAAGTCTGTTGTCGACATCTCTTTGCTCGGGCGCAGCCGCTTGACTACGGAATTTGCGATGATGTGCGCACGCGGATCGTGAACTGGATGACATTTGAGAATCGTGTCCAAGTCGTGCCAGCTGGGAGTTCCGGCATTCGGTCCTTTGAACAGGATTCGCACCTTGTCTTCGCCCGACATACGCAGCTCTAGGGCTGTCCAGCACCGTGTGAACCATGGGGAGAGAACTAAGGCTAAGCAAGCGCTTGCAGGGTCCGTATAGGTTATATTGATGAGATAGCGGTCGTGGACAACCGTGAAGGCGGCGTCGATGTAATTGTGATGCATTTTGGACATGGCCTTGTTGCGGCAGTCCCAGTTATCATCACCTTCGGGCCCAGGAAGACAGGCGGCATCCCACCAAACCCCATCGCAGTGCATACTCCTCGAGAGGCGGCGCCAGTATTCTAGGATACAGCTCTCCACCTTGCAAAATTCCCCGTCTATCCCACCTGTGCCATCCGCCCATATGTGTGAGATTGCTATGTATCGTCCTCCCTTTTCAATAGTTTTATTTTCATCGTTTTTCCATGCCGTAGGCCTCCCTGCGTTGATTGCTTTCCTGAGCTTCGATTCCGAAAGTTCGATAGTCTTGCAATCACCATACAATCCGCATTCGTTACCGTATGCGTCGGGCTTATGATCCCGTGGTATTTCACCAGTTTCGATATTCGCACGGAGGCACCATGACGCTGCGCACTTCTTGTGTCGTTCGTGCCTCAAAAGAGGATTATCCAACCCTTTAGCATACTCCATCAGCTGCAGCATATCAGCACGGCCACGGCCACTCACTAACCGAAGGTTTCGCACTCGGTTTGGGCAAAAGCCTATGCTGTCAGCTAGATCGAGCGCTTGGCGATAGCCATGCTTGATAAACTTGAATGGTACAAAACGCTGCGGCCAGTGCGACTCCTCAACAAACAAAGGCCCATGACCCCGATGGCGGTGCACTGAAACAACCCAGTAAATAACATCGCAGACTTGGGAAACGTCCACTTGGTTGACTTCTCCGTTCTCACCGAACAGTATATCGTCATAAACCTTGTCCTCTTTATGATACCATTCTAGAACAAGGCGACAGAACTCTGCAGCGGTAACGAGATGAGCATCTGCCTGCTCATATTCTTCCTTATCTTCCATGAACTGCCCACAGGTGAGAGCTTGAATGGCCCACGCACGGAAATAGTTCCATTCGCACTTCGGGGCAACGGCCTTGATTTTTTTGAATTCTTGCATACATCCTTGTCGATAGCAGTATTTAAGTTCTGATCTCATGAGAATTTGTCCTAGCTGATTGAGGAGCCCGTGTTCCTCCCTCACTAGTTTTTTGAAGTCTTCCGTGTCATCTTCTGTCCAGTAGTGGGTGCGGGGCTTCGCATTCGCGCACCCCTGGTTGGCAGAACGATCCCCATCAACTTCATACTCGACCAAGGGCGAGTCGAGGGTGAGAGGAAGTCTGACTGTAGTAAGTGGTAGGTACTGACTAGGCATGCTCTAAGCGATTTAAATTGTAGTGTTTTCACTTGATGGATTGCAGAAACAACGGTCTCTAGATGACATTTCAAGGATAGCTACGATTCGGAGCTGCTCAAAACGGACCAAGACTATTTTGGAGGATTCAGCTGGGCGTTGGCTGGCAGCGCGCACGACCATGAGGGCGGAGCACACATATTACCAGGGCTACAAGCCTTGAGGGTTGTGGCCTCGTATGATTTGCTATTATCGTCGTATCTAGCTGACAAGGAAAAGCCACAGTATGCAGGGACTCGTATTCGGAGCTTGTACCAAGAGACTGACCACAACTCCAAAGGCTCCAAGTGCCGGTAGGTTCAAAGGAATTGTTTCAATCCTAAGCCAACTACATAGCCACGAGGTAGACTTTAATGCAGTTCAGGTGGGCAAAGTTCATACTTTGCCTCCAGATATAGAATAACGATGCCATTAGCTTGGCACGGTAGGAGTTAGAAACCATTTCGGTCTGCATGCGTCAGCTGCCCCCAGCCGTGCGTCGCTACACATACCCAATCGCGGAAAATTCCTCATCCTGCCCTATCAATTAGCCTCGTGAGTCCTTCGGAGGATAGCCATACAGCTTTCTGAAATTATTGTTAGGTTGCTCCGAGCACGCAGGGCCGCATCTTCTCCGCAAGCGTATCATGTGGGGTACTGACTACGAGGATTTTAGACACAAGTTCAGATGAGCCTAGAGCTGAAGGCCGCCGGTCTTATACATCAGCCTCCCTGATTTTTTTTTTGACTTTTTTGATTTTTTTTTTTCAGCATTTTCCCATTCCCTACGCTACGGATAAAAGTGCCCAACGTTTCATGTAAATCTCTCGGCCCTTGATTATGTCGGAGACACTCACCCAGATATTCAGCTCACACGCCACCAGTACGTATCACAGAAGTCTCTAATACTACACTATGCAGGGGCAAAGTGCGCTGACAGTGCATAGGTATACTCCCCCTCGCTCTTGGAGGGCTGCTTGCCCCAACTCTTGGAGAACGGCTGCATGGCTCCTATCTTCTCCTCGCCATTCTCTCCACAGCGATTCTGCTCTCAACGACAAACATAAGTGGCCCGCTCCGCTACGCAAACACCAACTACCCGGCGCCTATCCGTGCCTTCCTCGCGACCCTTCCCCAATGGACTTCGACGGCGGCTGTCGCAGCCCTCGTCATCCTTCCCTGGTCGCAGGCCTGGGTTGTTGGGGCCCTCCCCTTCGCCTGGCAGTACACGCGGGAGCACCACCGCGAGGCCGCCGCGGCCATCTGCACGCTGGCCGACGCCGCGCACACGCAGGCCTCGCGCGCAGCCTCGCGTGCCGACGAGGAGCAGCGCTCGGCATGCACGCTGGCCGAGCAGGGCTTCCAGATGGCCGCCGCGGCGGCCCGCGATGCGCGGCGGGCGTTGCGGGTGGGCGTGCCGGACTTCTACGGGCACGCCGAGGCAGCGTGGAGCATCGTGCACTCGGTCAGCGAGGAGGCAGAGGGCGTGGCGCGAAAAGCCAACGAGGTTGACGACGCAGTCGGCACGGCGGTCGGCACGAGCCAGAGCTTCGACCTAGTAAACCTAGCACGGCAGGTGCGGACGGCGAATGTGCATGCTGCAGACCTAAAGGACAGGGCAAAGGAGGCGCAGCGGCGCGTGGATCGGTATCGTGGCGCCAAGGACCAGGCCGATGAGTATCGGCGGCAGGAGGCGCAGACGGCGACTAAGGTCTTGGGGCTGGCGAGAGAGATTTCGAGTGCCGGCTCTGAGGCGTCCAGCGCGGCGAGGAGCGCGGCGAGGCATGCGAACGAGGCCCTGACCTACTCGGCCGCCGCGAGGACAATATCTTCCAAAGGCCAGATTAGAGAGGCGCAGACACAGGCCAATCGAGCGAGCGAGGAGACGGACAAGGCAGAGCAGCAGCTCAGGATAGCCGAAGCAGCCAGAGACAAGGCACAACGTTTGATGGTCACTCTTGTTTCGAGCCTGGGCTCCTGAATCATAGAATAAGTTGGTTTAGTAGCATTTATGCCCAGCTGCTCTCCGAGACTGGCGCTGCAGCATCTGGTCTTATAGACATTGCGTACGTCTGTTACCTGGATTACTTTGATAATTGCGTGTTTTTTTACTAGCTGTTATCAGCTCATCTCTTCTTCGTATTGCTCTTGCCCATCTAGGGGTAAAGGGAACGAAGCGCGCTGGGACTTTTCTCTATACGAGGCGACTACCAAACACCTGCGTGATTACCAAGGTTTTTAGCTTCCGTGCATCCATGTTGCGCTCACCAAAAATTGAATTGTTTGATAGTGAATTTGATAGTGAATTTGATAGTGAATTCTCCTGGAGGCTTCGGAAGTGGGGCCGCTGTCAAAGCCCCGCAGTACGCTAGTCTACTCTTGGCTGCTACCCAAAAATAGCAATGTCACGTCTGGCCCGACTTTCAGCCTTATCACGTGATGGCAGTGATAGCAGTCGCGCTTGAACTTGTTACTGTCTCCTGGTAAATGTATTCGTCAAATGGCAACCGATAAACTTATTTCAGTGCTTTATAGGTGCTGCAACGCGCTTCATACCAAGTACGACATGTTGCCTGTTGCTACAAGGCTGAGGCTGATCACCTAATATGGATTATTGATGTTGCCTTCACCGGAACCTTCACCGGTGCCATGCATCACTGCTCTCAATCGAGCAACTATTGCAGATACGAGTGCAAGCTAATTGTCTGGCCTACATCTAACAAGTCCAGTGTCTCACGCTCTGTTCTCAGCTCATTTTTGGCCTGGTAGCCTAGTTTACCTACTGATTGCTCGCCCCACCTTTCCTTTGGCTGAAGCATTACTTGTCCGTGTCGCATTCGAGACTTACCACGCACGCACCATTATACGACAATGACATCGCTATTTTCAAGCCCGCGTCCGGGTAGGGATATGGCGATGATGGAATCCCTCATCGGAGAACTGACGAGGCAGCGTAAATACACGGAAGCTGCAGAACTGGGCTGGCAATTGTTGGAGAAGAGAAGGTCTGTACTTGGGCCGGAAGATACGTGCACACTGTCAACCATGTACCATATTGGGGCGATAAATCACGTAGCTGGTAAATTCCAGGACGCCGAGAAAATCTTCCGACAGCTACTTCCATTGCGGGAAAAAAAGATGGGGCTGTATGAGACTGACACTCTCGCGGCGCTTGATGCTCTATCTGAGACCCTTTCCAGCATGCGAAAGTACAAGGAGGCCATGAAGATGCTTGATGAGGAGTTACGACGGTGCGAAAGGGCGTTTGGGCCTGAGCACGAGTTGACGATCAAAACGCTCAAGAACATGGGCCAAGTGTACATGATGCAGGGAGATTCTCACCTTGCCATTTCAGTGCTCCTTCGGGCGCTGGAATTAAGCAAGCGACTATTTGGCTCGGAGCACTCGTCCACCACGCGCATCCAGGATGACCTGACCAAGATTCGCGGGCCGCAAGACTCCCTAGAACTAAGGCAAATGCTTGCAGCTAAGCATGGCTTACCCATACCGGGTGATCCACTCGCTGGGAACAAATCGGTGAACTGGTCACAAATACGCCGCATGTATCAGAGTATGTATGGCATGACCAGTTGTGGTACAGAAGTAGTCAACGCATTGGCATTGGGAGATGCGGAGATTATGGGACATGACCCAAGCCCTCCTACATACCTCCCTTCTTCTTATAGCGATACGGATGAGGAATACGATGATGATAGCCCAGGTATGTATTTGGAACAGTGGGTGATTGGAAGTTAAGTTGACCATTTTGTCAATGCAGTGGTTGCGAGTTCTGACATCTTCCGCTCTCTTGTCGAACGTAGTATCAAGGCATGGAAGGGGCTTAACCAAAAGGGATTGGCACAAGCGATAAAACGACACTCGCAGGCCCTGAGGGGACTTGAATCTTTGGACGACTTCCTCAACTTCAAGGACCATCAGTACTGGTTTTTCCAGCGCCGCGAGGCATTCCTACGTCAAAATTCCTTTCAGATATGGGATCCAAACTGCTTGGATGACTATATCGTCCTCCCGGTGGAGGGTAAGTTTGCGAACGACACCGACTGTATATTTATCAGCCACTACTGGCGCGGACCTGGAAATCCCGATCCCGAAGGTCTGGACTTGAAGCCCCTACAGCAGCGGCTTCTGAACGGAATTTGGGGCCGGGCCAACTATTTCTGGGTCGACTTTACCTGCTTGCCGCAATGGTTGAGTGACTCCCCGCGTACCACCCCACAAGAGACGTACTTCAAAAGAGTCCTATTGAGTATTCCTAAACTGGCGCGTGACTGTGGCTTTACGTGGCATTTTCCAGATTTCCAACCACGCCTTTGGGTGCTTTTTGAAGTGGCGGAATTTGTTCGCAACCGATCTCGTCCTATTGGGCTTGCTGATGTAAAGCTTTTCATGGAGCACCTGCGGGAGATGAAAGGATATGGTGTGAGATATGTCATCAACAGGCATGGATATAAATGCACGAATCAAGGCGATCGCGAACTGGTCATCGGCTGGCTGGAACTCCTCCTCATCCTCGTGAGGATCGTCCCAAGCATCCGTACACGCCAGATTATTCTGAACGCGGTCGACAACGCAATGGTTCGAACATGCTATCATGAGGAATCAGGCATCGCTATTGACAAAGAAAAGGGCATGGTAACTGTGGGTGAAAGGTCCTATGAATTCTCTCCCGTGCCTTTCGAAGTAACAACAGGCTCTGATGCCAACGTTAATATAAAGCGCGACTCTTTCTACGAAGAAAAAGTGCGGGAGGCACTGCTCCGTGTCCAAAGAGCACCTGACAATCGTGCATCCGAAGAAATTGGCAGGGAATACGACCGCGAAGGAGAGTACAAGATTGCCGAAGTGCTTCATCGGAAAGCATTAGCGGACAAGGATAGCACGTTCATCGAAGATGTCTTAGTCGGTCTCTCGTTCCTGGCTGTGAACCTAGAGAACCAGGGGCTGTATGAAGAGGCTGAGGAACTGCGTAGTCGCGAAGTCAAGATTGCAGAGTCGCATCACGGAGCTAACAGTAGCACCACCTGGGATAGCCTCACAAATTTGAAGATGGTTCAGCAGAAGCGAAAGCTCGATACTTATTATCGGCGCTGGAAGCTTGAGCCCCTAGAAGCGATCCTAGAAATGCCCCGTCCGAATATTCCAAAGCTAGATCCTAGCAACACCGGAACTTCGAAGAGCCCAGAGCGTCTAGCCCAAAATCTCGAGGATCAACAAAGATTCAACGAAGCCAAAGGGATGCTGTGGGCTCTCTTGGAACGGAACAAGCAAACCCTAGGTCCCTATCATCGCAGCACCCTAACCACCATGTGCAATCTGGGCAGGGTACTCCGGCGCACAAAGAACAACGCAGCGTCGGAGAAACTGTTTTGGCTGGCGTTCGCCATTAGCGACGATATATGGGGGCCAGAACACGTCCAAACACTGTCCATAATGAGCAATCTCGCAGCATCCATGGGGGCATCGGGAGGCAAGGAAATATACCGGCAGCAGCTGGAGCGCCATCTCCAATCCGTCGACTTCGATCACCCCGACATATACACTGTCAAGTTTAACTTTTTCCAATTGCGAGATCAAAACGAAGAGATCCAGATATCAGGGGCCAAGGTGCGGTTGCATCCTAAGCTTCAGGGATAGTACTGTAGATTACCAGGCTTCCGCTTCGTAGTGGAACTTCAGTTTCATGATATACTAGTTGCGCTAGAGGAATACAGAGTGTATCAGGAAAGAAGCTAACACGTTATTTGGAGCTGGAAACGGGTTTATCAAGAAGTGCCAGGGTTGTATTTATTGGCTGTGTGGGGGTATTTATTAGAGGGGGATATTCCAGGTCTACTTAGTTAAGATTGCCGATCTCTCGTATGCGGCCGACTCTTGACTTGCTCAAGCCACAATATCTGGTATGCGGGCTTAGGATACGGTTTTATCTTTTCTCTATATATATCTCTGTCAAAGCGCTATTTCGAAAACTTTCATTTGTTAAATTCAGCGAGAAATTAAAAAGCCGTGGAATAGCTAGCCACCATATTCAATATATTCTCAAGATACAATGCATCGATACGGGTATACTCGCCCTCTCATCACTAAGGTACTGTGTAGGGCGTTGTGTCGTCTCTGTTTTGACAGTTTCGGATAATTTGTGAAGGCTATCCCGAAATAGTGCCTAGGCTAACCCCCGTCACGCTGTGGAAAGGCTGAACTTAATGCATGCGCATGGCACACACAAGTTCTCATTACAGCCAATGATGCAAGCCCCATGCATCCCAACCCGCAGTTCAAAGCACAAGCCGATAAATGTACACGTCAGAGCAACCGGTTAGACCGCTTCTGCAGGGCGTAGGCACGTCGGGTTGAAGCGCGAACTATAAATTTTCGCCAGTCGTAACATCAGGGTGCGATAACCTCAGCAATTTTGTTTATTGAAACCTTGGTTTACGCTACAAGGATCCAGCCCCGCATCCCTACACCCTATAGCTTATCGCCATACTGGAGCATATCTCTACCATCTGCAAACACTCGCCCCCCACGTGTATCTGTGAGGCTCCCTGGGGTCGTCTTTGATCATAACTATTCCGTCTCGCACTGAAGACAATGTTCATACGACTCATCGATACGCTCACATTCTCCCTGAAGACGTTCCTAAGCAACACCCCCCCGTATGCTATATTGTCGCACACATGGGAGGACGACGAAGTCTCATTCCAGGATATTCTGGCCATCGAAAATGACATGTACCATCCAGCGTCGGAGAAAGCCGGGTATGCTAAGATTGTGGCGACCTGTCGACAAGCTAGCCGAAGGGGGTTTGGATACGCATGGGTGGATACGTGCTGCATCGATAAGACGAGCAGTTCCGAGTTAAGCGAGGCAATTAATTCCATGTATCAGTGGTATTGGAATGCCGAGTTATGTTTTGCTTTCCTTGGCGACTTTGATAATACTACGCCTCTTGAGGTTGGGCTGCCCAAATGTCGATGGTTCACGCGAGGCTGGTGTCTACAAGAACTTATCGCGCCAAAGGTGGTTGAGTTCTATGACAGAGGGTGGAATCGTATTGGCGCAAAGGTAGATTTAACGCCGATTCTCTCTAGCATCACACACATCGATGAACAGGCGCTAGTCGACCGGAACCAGGTTAAGATGATCTCGGTGGGCCGTAAGATGTCTTGGGCAGCTGGGAGAGAAACAACCCGGCTAGAGGATATTGCTTACTGCTTATTGGGAATATTTAATGTTCATATACCTATGCTTTACGGCGAGGGCTCAGGGGCGTTCATGCGCCTGCAGGAAGAAATCGCCAGGACCTCGAACGACCTCACACTTTTCGCCTTCCCCAATCTTCCACAGTACGATTCCTACTGCTCTCCCGCTCGCGGCGTATCGGAGACCTATTATAGCATGTTTGCCAGATCCCCAAGTGATTTTGCAGGCTGCGAAAGTCTTGTGGGCATGGGTACAAACATGCACGGGAATGATGTATTTACTTTAACTAACAGAGGCCTTCACTTTCCGCAAGCCAGGCTCCAGGTGGATATGCGACGTGGTGTTTACACTTTACCTTTGAATTGCAGGCTATCCAACTCCACGGTCTCTCAGATCTATCTCCGGAAAGTTGGCCCTGGCCTATTCGCGAAGTTCAACTACACCGATTCCCAATACACCGATACAGCAAATGAACTGAGGTTGGACGCTCCTTCTGAAGTCCGCACTGAAATCGAAGAAGCGTACATCATCGCGGTCATTTCCCCCTTGACCCATCTCCAGCTTAAGTCGTCAGGCAATTACGCAGTCCGCGTTACGTCTCATGCTTACCACTTGTCTAAGGCGCTTGAAGTTTTCCGGCGCGTGCCTTCAAGTAACCGTTGGGATACGGCACGTATGCAGTTTCTCACAAATGGAGATAGTGGGATTCAAGCTTTTTGGAGGCTCTACCCTAGTCTCACCCAGCCAGTAGCTGAAACAACAAATGCTCTTGGAAAACGAGCCAGTCCGTGCAATTTGTTGTGCGGGGTCCAGCATCAGGAGGGCTCTTCACATCCCAGACCATGGGTACGGCTTTGCTCTTCTGAAGAGTGGAGATGCTTAGAGACGGAATTTGGGATATCCATAACTCAAGGCAACAACTCAACTTCCCCGCTCGATACAGGTAAGAAAGTGGACCAAATCACATTAGATACGTCGTCAAATCCAATCACTATTACAGCCACGATATTGCTCGAGGAGGAAAAGGAAATTCCACACTTTAGGCTTGAGCTTGAATTTGACACTGCTGCGGCAAATGAGACCAGCATGGCTGTGGCCATCCCAGATAAGCAAATTGCTTCTTCTATTGTTAGCGTTGCGCCTGATATCCATGCTATCAATGCCACTCTTCCTGGTTCTGACAGTGAGATTCTATCTCCTAGCGAAGTACCGGGGACAAGAATTTTATCCGTGAGACAATGGACACTTTCGCTAATCAACCGCCACAAAAAATCTAAAAGGAGGCGCTAGATTGGTTAGAGATGAGAACTGTCGATAGGAATAGATTTTCGGTAGAAAGGCAAACTGGGGGATAATCGGTATGGGAACCACTCAATTACACTCTGTCCTTGCTTAAATGTCCTTGAAGGAGTATAGTGAAAGGGGGGGGGGGGGGGGGGGGCTTACTATGTCATTGGATCGACAGCGATTCAGGTCAGAGCCTTTGGTTTTCCTTTCGTTTTTCCTCAATAAAGATTAGCGTAGGTGACAGCGGATCCGCAATTACTCTCACCGTGTGCGTTCCTCCACGAGCCTGATTTTCAGATGTGTTCTCAGAGAGCATTATCGCCCCTGTACCACAGCGACTACCCTACGGAACATTTTCCTTTTGTTACTCTATGAAGGGACCCTCAGTTTCATCGGGATGATATGGGGCTCATTAAAACCGTTTTAGGCGTCGCATTTGAAATTGGTTCGTAGATGACGAGATAAGGCTATTCGTCTGCTAGCGGACTCAAATGATCCTGGCAGCCGAAGTAAATCTGTTTATAGTTACTACAAGGGTGTTCCTACTCGACTCACTTAGTAAGACTACCGGCGAATGTGCAGCTAACGAAAAGGTTTCTGGAGCCAGCACTTTGGTAGCGCCGTCAAAGGATAGCTGGGTTAAATTACTTCTATGCTGACCTAATGTTTGTAGAAATACAGGCATTTAACGGCGGAAAGATAATTGTACATGCTGTTTCGGATAAATATACTGAGCATCTGAGGTGGCTGAGGAGGCAAGACGAGAATGGGTTACCTCAACACGATTTGTTCGTCCCGGAACTACAAAAATTACTCAATATAATTACGACACAAGGTCGAGCTATTGCTTGAGCCACTACACAATGAACCAGACAAGATAGGGTGCATCGAGACCAATGTTGGCGGTAATGAAATGCTGTGGAAGCCAGTCCGAGAACCGTTAGAAGCAAGACCAAGGATGAGGTATCGCCTCTGAGCCTATTGCGGCACTACAGGGACACTACTTCAATTGCCGCAAAACAGATATGCAACCAGAGGTGCGCCAAGGCATTACACGCTCATTTGAAGAAGATACCGTGATGCCTGCCCCCAAATGGTATGCACCTTAGTAATAACTGATTTCCTTCCATTTCCCTCCGCTTCCCTTTTCCCGGTCCGGGAGGGGCAATTCATCATCGTTTTCATCGTCAATCTCATCCATCTGGCGCTCGAGCTTGCGCTTTCGACCTAACCATCGATTCGCTTCTTTCAACCACGAATTTGCGGCTTTCGCGTCGTCGCTCGGTGTGAGCTCTTGGCAGAAGTTGCAAATCCTGCCATTTAACAAACGTCAGGAATCGACTTCAAGCTATGGACGCAGAGGGAGGGAAAGCTTACGCCTCACATTCTCTCAGACGCTGACGGAGTATCGCATCCTGCCTGAGCCTGTCCTTGCTGGCCTTCTTTAGCGCGCTCTCAAATTTGGCTTGGTCCTTCTGGTAGATGCCTCTGAGCTCGTCGTAGGCTTTTTGCTCCACTGAGCCCATGGTGCGGTAATACTCGTGAAGATATGTGAAGGAAGATATACAACGTGCTGCTTGACCACCGGGCTACGCCTCAGTCTAATTATGATGGATAGATGGACTGACAACAGCGGGACCTAGCTTATCATAGAAAACTGAACCCCCGCTTTCAGCTGACAGTATGCATTCGAATGTACAGCGCCTTCACATGGTGAGGCGCATCCCTATCAAAGTTTGGCGAATCGGAGCATAACAGTCGGTGTGACCTAGAGCCGTATTTCGTTAAACTTTGACAGGGATGCGCTCCACCATGCGAAGACACTGTAGGGTGGGCCTGTTCTTTTACTCGTGGCACTGTGATAAGGCGCGGAGTGGAGCCGCTAGTGCATGGTGCAAGCGTACACTTACACGAGGTACGACACGTGACGCCCGGATTGGGTAACAGCCAAGTAAGCATCCCCTCCACATCCGCCAGCACCTTGTTATCCTGGCATCCAGACATTTCGTCGCTCCTAGTTCAGATTCAAGAGATGGATCATCTGCCTTTCCCTCACGGCACCGAGCCGCCAACCGTTCCGTTCGTTGGCACTCTGTACAACGATCCCTTGGGCGCCTTTTCCCGCTTCCCTCACCGGAGAGAGATGAAAGATGATCTTTCCGTATGCTCTTTTGTCCGGCTACCGCCAGATGCATATCAGGCCTTCTTCCAGACATGGCTGTATTTCGGTTGTCTTGCTGAGATATCGAATATTATCCACCTGCCAATGGACACCGCCAGCTTCATCCGGCCAACCGACGATGGAGGGAATGTTGTATCATCCGCTGGTCTGAATACGTATCTAGACAAATGGATAAATCGCGAACGTGCGCGTCGTCGCCCAAAGAAGGTGATGGCCAAGGAGAAAAGTCAAGTCAAAGAAATCTTATGGACGATTCGACAAAATCTTAGGGGTCCCCTTCAAGAATTCCGCTGTTTCCTTGCCAAAAATCACCCTAACAGCCCCTGACATTGTCTTGGCCAAACATTGCGCTATCCATCGCAGCATTAGGTTATACTTTCCAGCAAGTCTCGGACAAGATATATGGCGATTCTGTCAGCCTTATCCAGAGGAACTGGGGTGTCCGGTGGGCGTTGCGAGAGAAGCTGCAAGACTCAAACTGGTGCAGGGCACTCATAGCCAAATTCCTCGCCGAGCAGTGCATTGATTTTATGCTATTTGTCAGCTCGGCTCCCAACCCACACCCACTCGAGAACCATGACCAGTGTACGAACACCATCTGCCGCGGCAAGATGGCCAATACAAAGACATATGAGACTTCCCATGTGGTGAAAGGATGTGCTTGTAGCATGAGGGAGATGCCGTCCTTGGCGGCCGCCATTGTGGAAAAAGGGGGCATCCCACTGGCAACATGGTCAGACGAAGGTGGCTTGGACGTAGTCGAGTACGAACCAAATATGACCTATGTGGCCATTTCCCATGTGTATGTCATCTCATCCGTCCGTTCGTCATTCGAGTAGTAACAAGAATTCTTCACGCAGTTGGTCGGATGGTAAAGGAAACCGAGAGCGCAACGCGCTTCCGGAATGTCAGCTAAAGAGTATCCATGCGAAAGTCGAGGCGCTCTATAATATCCCCAGAGCAGACCCCCCAAGCACAGTTTTACTCTTTGGGCCCTGGGAGCGCCAGAAGCCAAGAGATCCTCACCGCCAGCCTAAAGGATTCTGGATGGACACGCTCTGCATACCCGTCGGGAAAAGCCAAGCGCACCTCCGGCGCAAGGCTATCATACAAATGCGCAAAATATACGAGGGGGCAGACCGTGTGCTCGTGCTTGACGACGGCATCCAGCAACTCTCTGTATCAAGTCCCTTTTGCGACCGCGCCATCTGTTTAATTCTTAGCAACTGGCAGAGTCGCATTTGGACGCTTCAAGAGGGAATTATGGCTCAACAGCTATTCATACAGTTCTCTGACGGCGTCTACACACTGGAAGAATTGCAGGAGGAGGAAGGTCAACGGCAGGCTAGACGCACCCCTGGCCAACGCTATGGTGCCAGCCCTGAGTTTTGGCACCATGTTACCGTAGATTTGCTCACACTGCTCTCTATAAGCCTCCGGTGGGATGAAGAAGAGGAAAACCCGGATGATTTTGCACCGGATGCGCGCTTTAGTGCGCTTGTCCCTGTAGCCAAAGACCGCCGAACGTCGTGGCGCGAAGATGAGACAATCTGCCTATCAGCACTGCTGCGCCTCGATAACAGCCCACTTCTCAACATCCAATTTAAGTTTTCTTGGGAAGAATTGTGGGCTATCCCCGAGGAACAGAGGCTCGCAGAGGAAACGCGGGTGTGCGACGGACGGATGAAGCAGTTCCTTTGCATGATCGGCTGCTTTGAGAAATCAATCATCTTTAACGACCTACCTCGTCTGCCAGGAGATGGTTACCGTTGGGCGCCGTCGTCGTTTCTAGGCCAGTCAGCCGCCTCAGACTTCATACATCGTGAGTGGTTTCACCAAATCGCCCAGCGACATGAGGGGCGGGCTCCCATTGTATTCAAGAATCCCTCTGGCGCTTCCCGGGACTCGCGCCAAATAGACAACGCGCTCGGTCTCATGGTCACCTTTCCTGGAATCATGCTTCATACCGTTGGCTGGTCACAAATGAAAGCAGGCACATTCTATGTCCGGGAGAGAGGCTTCAGGCGGCTTCTCTATCACGTGACGTTAAAAGACTTTCCTCAAATTACCGAGTCTGAACATGCGACGAACCAATATGCTCTAGTCACATTAGCTGCTCCTACGCTCGACACAACTAGTCCGATTCCCGCCGTTTTTGGTGTCTTTCTAGGTATGATGGACAAAAGGGTCAGAAAGCTGCGGCATCTTGCCACAGCCCGGGTCAAGGTGATAGACAGAAGACGTGAGATGGCGAAGGAAAAGGCCTCAAGCGTGGAAGTGTGTGGGAGCGAGCTCGAGGAAGGAGATGCTTGGGTGGACGAGGACAGCGATGGCTGGAAATCTGTGAAGGACGAGGGAAGTAAAGAGGGAAGTGAAGAGGATAGTGAAGAGGATAGTGAAGAAGATAGTGAAGAAGATAGTGAAGAAGATAGTGAAGAAGATAGTGAAGAAGATAGTGGAGAGGATAGTGAAGAACTTTGGGAGGACAGCAGTGGAGACAGCAGCAGCGACTATAGGCATCATCCAATGCATGATCTTTCGGGTAACAAGAGCAGGGAGAGTTTAGAAAACAGCCGGGGAAGCGGAGAATTTTCGGAGGCAAGGGACGAGGGTGGGAGTGATAGCGATGTTGATCAAGAGGTTGATAATGATGGCGATGATGAAGAAGATAAAGAAAATTATGGCGACCACGCTAGCGAACGTAGTGGACATGATTCCAAACCTAACGCAACAGAAATGAGCGAAGCATTGGATGACTTGGACACGGAAGACGAGGTTTCTTATTATAGTGATTGGGAGAATGACTCGGAACTGGATGATCTATATGCCGACCGAATACTAACGGGCAACAACATCACAAAGACCAGAATGATTGATATGAACCCTCCCCTCGACCAGCTTGTTTATGGGAAGATACTTCTGACGGACAATAACAAGTGGTGTATTATTTAAACGCCGAACCATTATAAAAGAGACTTGGTTTTTACCTAAGTCCTACCTCTGTAGACCACCAACATGTATAGTGATAGTAGGCAATAAATACTACTTAAGCAAAGACGCTCTCCAAGATCCATGAGTCAAGTAGACAATAATCTTGCTCCCTCTCATTCTACCATCGTGATCACTTCCTCTTTAACTACCCTGAAAGTACCATCAACGGATATATACTGGAGCACAAATCATCACTGACAAATTTCTTTCAGCGTGTTGGTGTATCATGTCTGAAAAGCAAACGCTGCCTCTAATCAAAAAAAAATTCTGTGCGTTGAATCATTTATTTCTAATGCAATTATAGTTCAGGGGGATGGAAGGTTGTGCGCGTTTTACGCCGTCTCTGGGAATGGTACTGGGGGTAGTACCCGGTGGCCTTGGCCGTTTTTCTCACAATCTACGCTTACACTAAGGGCGTGAGATACATCGAAAGAGTTCCTGGAACCACTATATCCATCGCTTTTATTATTTTCCTTGGGTTTTGGTTATGGCAGGAAGCGAACCAAGAATGAGAACAGAGGGGTTGCTACAGACACCTTCCCCCCGAGAAATACCCCCCGTAATGCGATTACGCGAAACGATATCAGCCGTTGATGCATACAACGGCACCTACACATGGAAAGACTATCTTCCGTTTGGCCGCCACTGGCAGTGAATAAAAAGGCCGCCCAAGTCCTCCCTTGGGGACATCGAAGGGGCGTTCAAAGAATGCGAGAATGCGGTCGGGCCAACGGATTACAATATCCATATTGCACTTGATCGCTCGTCTACTGCTTTAAAAGATGAGGATGATCCTCTCTTCCAAGAAAAACTTTTACGGCGATACATCAAGATAGTTGAACATGTGCGCGGTGGGGACAGCGAGAATCTAATACCAATCCTTGCACGCCTAGGAGGACTGTACTTTCGCGAGAAACGATGGAAGGAGAGCGCAGAGATGCTCAAGTGGGCCATTGACTTACAACTGATGAAGATTTCTTTGGGAAGATTCTTTGCTAATTACGGAAATCGGACATTATGCTGCTGGGTAGTAGTGCTAGGGTATGGGAAGAGAAGCGAAGAAGATAATGAGATAAAATATCAGGATGACAACATGTGAAAACCAAGCAGTAGGCACACCTGAGTTTCAAAACACAGATCTATGTTGTCAGCTCGTAAATTTTTCTTCATCCGTGCTCTTCCGTCTATAACTCCGTTTCTCGACCGAATGGTCATAGAAGTTCGAGGCCCTCTTTCTCCCCATGAGAGTTTTAGAACCAACTTTGTCTCCATCACCGGCGTTGATGATGGCAGTGCACCTGGATGAAGGCAAACATATTTGCGATTTATTTCCCGCAGGGCAGCCAACGGTTAACAGGACGCATGGGTAGTGGCGCTAAGTTTGAATAAGCGCGTTTTTGCATCAGGGAGGGCATGTAGCTGGTCAGATCATGCAATAATATGCAAAATCAGTACCCAAAGTAATAGGATGCCTCAGGCCCGTAGCGTGAGCATAATAAATATTCCCTAATACCTCTGCGCCACTAGCCACCCTTGAAAACTCCGCGATTTTGTTCAACCGTTATCGATTCATCGCTCTAGTCCAGTGCCCATGCAGTACGATCGTGTATTGCTACGCACCAGGTTGTTTTATCTCTGGCAATAAGTTTTATTCTTATTCCTCTTAGAGGTGGACAAGGACCCTAGTTCGATCATCTGTATCAGAAAATTTGCCCAAAGAGCAGTGCGAAGAAGGCACTATGAGGACAATGACTGATGGCAGCGATTCAGAGCGCCATGGAGCAATGTTCATTCCAGTTCAAAAGCTGAAACATGGCTTTTGCTTATGATTTATGAGATGCCTATTGGCTAGTACCTACAGTATTGTGCGAACGCCATTTCTAGGTGTATAATAGCTATAACGTAGTATACAAGCGAGTGACGCACCCCAAAACACACCAAAAACGCTGGAAAACAGCCTCTTAAATCTCAACGTCGGCGTTATAATATTATCTATAAACCTAAGGACAGGTTTGTATACCTGCAACTAGGGTAATTCTTAAGTTAAAGAAGAATATATCAATTAATTCTTGAAATATAGTAGAATTTTTGATATTTGCACAAGATTGGGGGCCAAAATATTATATCTAGGAAACTATACAACCTATTAGTCGAAGAATTTCAACAATAATTTAAAATGAGCATAAGAACCTATCCCTAGGTTTATAGATAATATTATAGCGCTGACGTTGAGATTTAAGAGGCTGTTTTTCAGCGTTTTTGGTGTGTTTTGGGGTGCGTCACTCGCTTGTAAACTACGTTATTTGACGTTAGTATACAGACCCGATATCAAGATTGATCTTTATTCGATCTATGGCCTCTTTCGGGTCAAAATAATTCAGGTAGCACATTCATGTATTTCGAATTATTTTCCCACAGATTTAGCCTACCACGTTCTGCCAAAATCTACACACAGCTGGATTCAGGTCTCGGGTGCCACCGTCGTGAGTACAACCCTTGTTGCTTTGGTCGTATTCATACTCCGATTAAATAGACGACGTTGGAATGGGAGAGCTAATGCGATACATAGTGGGTGAATGGGATAGGGATATTACTCCGTGATAACAGATCATGTCGTTATCAAGTAGAAAGTACCACCATTGAGAGTAGCGATAGAACAAGCCCGTTTTCTCAAGATTTTCGGCTTTTGATATTATTAAAGTTGACTGCATATTTAACGTCACAGTGCTTATATAGTTCTATGCTTGGGCCAAGGCACTGATTATCACAAAATCATTGTAACAAGAAGCTGCAATATTGACCTTCCCAACAATCTACTACTAGTATGAAAATTATCTAGGGCTCATCGACTGCCTTCACTTCACTGAAAATGACTCCAATATGCTCCGATTCCTTCTCTGAAATTGTAATCTGAACATTAGAGACTATGGTTCCTGCTTTGTGCGATTTTGCAACTGGCTCGCCAGAGCTGCGCGCTTGCCGAGTAGGTTGCTTGTCGTCATACTCATGTCGGACTTCGCCACTGCCAACATCTTCTTCTAATAGTTCATCTTTTGAGACATGATTCTCCTCTTGATCTTTATCAGTGTTTTCCTCAGGTAAATCATCCTCGATTCCGTCTTCTTTTACACATTCTTCCTCCACATTATCCTGATCAATTTGGTCGTCTGAGCTGTTGTTGCGAAGATTTTCAGCGTGCGGGTCCCGTTTCTCTGATTCCTCATTGTAACTGTGTTGCTTCAGTTCTTGATCGCGCTGAGCTTGTTCTGCCAACCCTTTTCCATGTAGCTCATTTTCTTCAAAGCCCTCTTCCTTTATCTGATCTTTATCCGACTTGCAGACGTCCACGTGTTGTTTATTCTCCTTGATTGAAAGACTAGTCGGTGTTCCGGAGACGCTTGTTATCAATGGTGGCTCGAGAGATGTAATATTCCCAGTGGTTTCCTTTTTGACTACGGTTTCTGTGCACTGCACCGACTCATCTTTTGGTAACTGCTGTGGAGTCGGCACGTGCTTTCTCGTTGGAATTTTAGAGCCAAAATCTGACTCAAAGCCATCGAATTCCATCTTGACTTGTGTATCGAATATACTTGGGGTCTTTGGCGCAGTCAACATTGTATCCTGGGATTCGGCAGTGCTTAGTGGTTTCTTAGAGCCTTGACCCGGCGTACTCTCCGTTGAGGTGTTGATTGAGAAACCTAAAGGTTTCGTCCAATCTGGTGTGCTAGTAGCTTTTTTGGGCGAATAATCAAAGGGTGCCGTTGGTATTGTCCCTGATCCGAACAGCGAAGTATTTTTTGTGAAAGTCCCCGTGGTACCAAACAGTGAGGTTTGTGCTGAAGTGGATTGTGCCGTGAATGGGGACGATGAAACCGCTGCAAATGCCGAAGCTGTCTCGCTGGAGGAAGCACTTTCTGAAGATGTCGGAGTCACCTTGGTGCCGAATAGAGAGTTTCCAAGGTATGGTGCCTTGCTACCAAACAGCGAGCTTTGTGCATCTGTTGTGCTGGTGCCAAATAAAGAGCCTCCTGTGAGTGATGTCTTGTTGCCAAAAAGCGAATTTTCTGAGGTCGATTTGCTACCGAAAATCGAGCTGCCAGCGGATGCGGCTTTGGTACCGAACAAAGAGCCTGTTGTAGACGTCACTGAGGCTCCAAATAAAGATGTGGAGGTCGTCTTAGTATCGAACAATCCTTTGCCCGCTGATGTCGCTTTTGCATCAAGAAATGAATTTTGATGGTTTGTCCCTAGGGTACCAAATAAAGACGTACCCTCTGCGGGCGCCTTTTTGGTTTCAAATAACGAAGCTCCCTGGGACGTTTCCTTGGTGTTAAATAAGGACGTGTTTTTTGTTGATTCACCAAATAGCCCCTTCGTTTCTGTAGACGCAGCCCCACCGAACAACGTCTTGCCCTGTGCAAATATAGTTCCTGTACTAAACGGTGTCTTAGGTTCTGGCATCGGACTAGCTCCGAATGATGTTTGTTTGCTTTCAGACGTGCCCGGCCCGAAGAGTGGTAGTGACCCGAAGGGGGACGTTTTCGCTGATGTCTCTTTGGTGTCCCGTGCCACTTCTGCGAACAACGATTCATTGGACATGAAGTGAGTCCTGGTGGAAGATGCTGTAAAAGCGCTAGGAGAAGAATAGTCTAGAGACACTCTGTCATCATTCTTGGGTTTGAAGTTGGGTGTAAGAGTAACTTTAGAATTGGTATGACCCTCAGACTCTAGCTTAGTCTGACGTGGCTGGGCCTCGGTGGTTGACTCTTCTTCTTTCGTTACGACGTTCCGCGACGGCGTTTTATCTACGGAATTCACTGCAGCCGCAGAAGAGGTCGGCTCTTTCTGACGCAGTTCGGAGAGTGGTTTTGAATCTTGCAATGCTGGCAATGCACCTTTTTCTTTCACTGTAATTTCGCTTTCCTCTTTTGGTTTTGGGAGCCTAATCCTAATCCGCCGCTTAGAGACAGTAGATTTTGCAGTCCCAACCTCAGCCTCTACGATTTCGGGCTCCTGGACCGTAAACTTTGTTGGTTTCAACCTTTCCATGAATTGATTCTGCATCAATCGCAGATCTCTCATGTATTCGTCCTGTTCCAACCGCAATTCTTTCATGAATTCCTGTTGTGCAAGCAGGGACTCCTTCTTGAAGCCTTCCAGCGCGGCCTGTATTACTTGAGTAATGTCGGTGAGGTTCTTTAATTCGACTCTTGCCGGTTCTTCCACGACGGGTTCCTGTTTCGCAAATTGTTTTAGTGGGGATTGGCTGATATTCTTGAACGTTGCAGACTCATCAGCTAATGCGAGCGCCAGCATCGTTGCTGATGTCACTGCTCCGCCTTTTTCTTCCATTTCATTCACCCTATCTATCCACATTTTCTTCAGATAACCTGAGTTGTCAAAAGGGCTAGCCTTCTTAGAAAACTGTACCCAGTCGCCAACTACTTTTTTGGCCTTCTCCGGGCTAACTTCAAACCATTCCTGGTGTTTAACGTCGCAGTCTGGGTTTCTGCACCTGAGCTCCCGGCGCCATTCTGTGATAAGCTCGTAGTGCGTAAGGGTCTCAATGCGCTGCGCATTCGGGATTCGCTCAGTCTCGAATACCAGACGTGGCGTGTATCCATGTTTCGACCAATCCTCTAGACGTTGTTGAACAGAAATCGCAGTCCAACCAATCTTGACATGACCAGGAGACCCATCGCGATCAAAGATGTATATTAAGCCAGATTCGTTATCTCGCCTTTGAGGCTCGCGTTGCATCATCCATGAGACAGTATCATTAGAGGAAGGTCTCGCCTTATGTGGTCGAAACTCGCCTTCCGGGGGTTGCGAGTAGCGATACTCAAGGCTAGAGGTGCGATTTATGGGAGCACTCGCCTCTGGAGAGCCTTCCCTGTAGGGCGATTGATTTTCTATTGCTTGTGTTCCAAAAAAATTTGAGATAGCAGCTACCCCCGAAATGTGAGGGGTTGGCGTCGAGCATACTTGCGGGCTTGGGGATGCCAAAAACCGTTCCCGAGACAGTGAACTGCGAGTGTTATAGTAAGATGGATCTGTGATGGGGGTTTGGGTAACCGAATCGCGATTTGGTGTTGATGCAACAGACGCAGAATATGTTGTGAAAGCTGGACTACTATCAAGTAGTGTGAAAGCTGGGCTCGGCGTAGAGGGACCCCTCGTGGCTTGTGTGCGGGCTTCGGTCACTCGCAGCCGAGCCAGTATCTCCGCTCTCCATCGTTTCGCCAACGGTGCCACAAGGCCCGCATCCTCTATATACTCCCGGTGCTCTACCTTTTGGAACGGATCTATCGCACTATCGTACGTACAGCAGTTGCATAGAAGGTACTCGATGATATCCTCGGTAGAGAGATTCTCGCTACTCGAGGCAAGGATGCGCCGATGAAGTACTCGCGCCCGTGCGTTTTCATGACAATTCCATCGGCACCGGGCACCTTGCTTTGTGAAGTATATGCATTGTCTTTGCGTGAAAGGGTTGAGATCATAAAAGTTAACAAAAAAGTTCACGCCTGAAGTGACAACCATTGTTTGGTACACTCGAGGAAACGCTCGCACGGTTCATAGTGCCGGCAATGTACTATATACGCGTCGGGTACAACCGCCGCGCACGAGGCAGACACGGGACTGCGGCACGTTCTTGCTTCCTTACCCCAACCACTAGTATGTACAAAAATAAAGAGGTTGGCGTTGCGGCGTCGTTGCCAGCCAGACATATCGCGGCATTCTTACTAGGGTTAGCGAGTTCCTTCAAACTCCGCGTCAACAACACGAAACGCATTTGTCACATTCAATATTACGGATTCTGCCGATCGTAATGTGCACAGTTCAGGTGCACATGTCCTTGTAGAGGGGACCTTGGTAACCCAGGTTTAATGATTAGTACACAGTTCTCCGCTACACTCCGATCATACTCATTCAGATCAAAACCACTATTTACCTCTTATACTCTGATTCAGCCAGCTTCAGGGCGGCTCCTTACGCACTGCAGGTATCGCGTACGCCGGGCAGCCGCTTACACTATATGACGCTGGGTTGTGGCACAGTAAAATTGGTGCGGTATCTTCAGATGCACTGCCGCCTCCGTTCTTGGTCTTGGTATATTCAAGTCAAGATGAAAGGTTAGCACCGCGCCACAATATCCTTCCTCTCTATGATTCCATTATTAGTGCTAGACGCCGGCGGTCGTCAATTCCAGATTACGCTTCAATTTGAGTTTCGCATTCCGTCATGACCTTCAGGCTAGCCTTCATAGTCTTGAGTGGGGGCTCCATGTGCAATCAGTTGCTAAACCACGCCAAACCCACGCAGATTGAGAAGTGGTACTACGCAAGGCAAAACCCTCTAGCTGGATGCAGGTATCTGCGTGACTTTTAGCGAGCGCTTCGCAAGACTAATCTCACATTAATAATGACTTACGAGATTCCTTTGTCGTGCCGTCAAGATGTACGAGGTTTGCAGGTACGTAAGGGCGAATGGAAAATAGCTAGACGGTAGACAAACCAAATGGAAAATTTAGCAGCTCGGAGGTGCGCCGATAAATGATGCTTGCTGCTTGCGTCCCGTTCAGAAACAATCCATTCCCGATAAGCGGAGGGGCCATCTTGGAGGTGCTGCTCGCGTTGCCGGCGGCGCGATTTGTAGAAGATACCACGACGTTATGGTTCGATCGAAAACCAGCTCCGGAAGATAAGAGCAGGAAAAAGGGACGCAGCCGAGATCCACTGATCACACCTTCGCTTAAACTTCACAGGTAGGCGTTCTGGTCTTTCGCCTGGTTAGCAGTGGCCTCTGGCCCCGAACATCTATTGGCGATGGCCCCTTGGATCAAAAGACCGTCTCGTGTAATATTACTACCCCAAGATTACCGTCTTCTTAAGGTGCATAGCCGAGATATTGGCGTGGTGAGGCTGTAGATCACATGACCTTACGGCTCTAAGACAGCAAGTCTCTGAGAATTGAGTGGCGCGAGTAGTGATATAGAAACTGGCATAGAATATGGAGCTTACTATGCTGTTTTCCAAGAATAAATCAGAGTGTAAACCGGGAACCAATTTGCACTAATTACAGCAGCGATACGGCTAACACGAATCCATTTCGATGTGGCTCGATGCCGAGGCTCAAATGAAGCAGATTGCTCGCTGTTGAGATATCAACCTGGAGATTTGTGAGCAAATTACTTTTTACGATACTTGAGGCTAACGTGTTCCACCAGTCCCCGGGTCACACCACTCCTCAGGCCATCCCAAAAACCACCAAAAATTGCAAAAACTATAGTTTGATATCTCAACAACAACATAATAATAAATTCTAAAAATTTACTATCAGCCTCTTATACCTCCCTAGAAGTTCCTATAGAAGTACTAAGGCAATAATTCTTACTATTAGCCCCGAATTTCAAGCTAAATTGCTAAATCTCTAGAACAGCATAATAAAATGTCTACTAAGTTAAAAAAAACTTCTTAAAATAGCTGCACAAGCATTTATACAAATTTTAGAATTTATTATTAAGTTGTTGTTAAGATATCAAGCTATAGTTTTGGGGTAGCCTAAGGAGTGGTGTGACCCGGGGTGTAACGGTGTTACAGCAGTAACAGGAGAACTACAGATGGAACCAATCGATCCCACGAGCCCAGTCCTATACGACTCTGAAGGCTATGAGCCTGACTGGGAAGTCACGCATAATTGGGACACCTAGAGTGATCTGTGATCTGTAGACTCTTGGCGGAGGCAGATCACGGATCAAGCTGATCTGTGATCTGTAGACTCTTGGCGGAGGCAGATCACGGATTAAGCTGATCTGTGATCTGCTGATCTTGGCAAATATAGATCACGGATTATAGCAAGTATATAGTTATCAGCAATGCGCATCATTAGGATGGCATCGGCAATTCAATCCTTTGACCACGGAACGCTAATACAAGATAGTTGCAAAACATCTTCTATTGTTTAGAGTTATTGTAGATCCTAACACGAACTTTTGTTATTATCTCTTAATCTACTAACCCCCTAGACAGGTACCTGTAGTCGACGACAGGAGGCCCGTTACACCTTGCTGATTTGGTTATTGCGAGAAGCGAAGCGTAAGTAACGCACGGTCTAGCTAACATGATGGTAGAAAGTTTAACTAAAACAAGCAAAGCCCCTAGGAGTAGTCACAAGTCTAATAGCACTGCATAGGAAACAATTAAAGACTAAATTAACAATCTAATCTTAGATAAAGAAGATATAAAGATAGTAATCAACGCTTTAGAAACGCAAAATAAAGAACTATAGGATTACGTAAAATAGAATAAGGTACAGATTAAAGCTATTATTAAAGGCTAAAATTAAATAGAACTAATTATACAACGTCTAGCTATAAGTGTAACGAAGAAACTACTAAAGATACTTGTCTTTAAGAAGTTTGATAGAACTAGGGAGAAATTGAGACCCTTTATAGTATTAGTACAACTCTAGATAGATGTACAAGTACTATACTTCGACACGGAAGAAAAGAAGGTAATATATATTAGGTTGCACCTAGAAGAAGACGCAATAAGATAGTACGAACTATACTAGATAGATTACACGACATACTCTCTAATAACCTAGAAAGACGAAACTAGAGCTATTTTTAGAAGTTACAAATACTTTACTAAACGAATAAGAGTAGTATTTAGAGACACGGACGTTACCTAATAAGCTAAAGAGCAGCTAGAAAAGCTTATATAAAACTAGAGTGTTCCTAAGTACGTATTATAATTTAAGTAACTATCCTAAAACATAGAATAGAACGAGTTAGCCTTAATGTTACGATTTAAACAAGGACTAAACTCTAAGATTTAATACGAAATAATCTACATAGAGAAACTAAGGACACTAGAAGCTCTAAAGTAATAGGTAATATAAATCGACGATAATCTTTAGAAATAGAAGAAGAATAAGTATAGTACCTAAAATAGAAATTAGAATGCTAGAGATCCTATAATCCTTAACGCTAACAAGGATAGGAAGAAGAAGAAGAGTAAAAACTTTACGTACTTTAACTGTAGTAGAAAGGGCTACTACGCGAAAGACTACTAGTTAAAGAAGAAATAGGATATAGTATATTATAAATACAGGAAACTAGGACACTTTGTAAAGAACTGTAAGAGTAAGGACCTAAAGAAAGAAACTTAGTTAAAAACAACTAAGAAAAAGAAGGAAGCACTATAAGCATAGGCTAAACCTTAAGAGAAGGTAGCTAGGAGTAAAGAAATATAATACGTAATACTCTATTAGACCTTTTGTTACAAAGACGACTACTATATATATCTTTCTAGTAAGCAAGGAGTAGGATATTTCTTATAATAGAGATATAGAGTAGTAGTAATAAAAGAAAGAACAAAAGCTTAGCTAGAAGAAATAGCCTAAGTAATAGACCTACTAATAGAAGACTTAGAAGGGGAAGAGCCCCTAGTACTATTAATCTAGGCTAAAGGACTAGTACTAGATAAAGAGACTACTACGGCTTCCTCTAAAGGACTGCGAGAAAGTAAGAGATAAGTTAGTATAAGAAATATAGAGTATACCTAGCTAATAATATATAGCTATAATAGCTGTATAACAATAGATATAGAGGAACGAAATAAAGAATAGAAGTTTGTTTAGATATACTTAATAGTTATAAGTATAGAGGAGGCGTATAAAGACTAGAAAGAACGCAATCCTAAAGAAACTAAGTTTATACTATTTTAAGAATAGATAAAGTAATATATAGTTGTAGTAGGAAGAATACCTATAGAAAAAGAATAGCAGTACCTTACAAGAAAAACGCGATAGATTAACAAAGCCTATATACTAAGAGTACTAGTAGTGTACTATATCCTAATAATAGATATACCTAGAAAAGATAAGTACTAGGAAGGGGATAACAAAATAATAGACCTAAGACATCTAGTATATTTTAAAGCATTATAGATATTATACCTAGAAAAAAATTGCGTTATATATAGAAACCCTAAAGTAAATAATAGTATATAGCTTATAAGAAGAAAAGGCTACAACTATACAAGAGTAATTATAGTAGAAGATATCTAAGGATAAGAAATAATCCTAGAAGATAGATACGTAGTAGTAAGACCTAGCCTAAAACTATCTAAGAAATATATCTAAAGAAGACTATAGTACAAATACATATATAATAAATATCTAAGATATAAAGAATATAAGCTTAAGATAGGGCTATAGCCCTAAAAGGACAGATAGTTTACAAAAGAGCCTAAACAAGAATAGTTAAAAAGTATAAGAGGCCTATATATTATAAAAACAAGTATATACTAAGGAAAGAAAGTACGACTAATAATTAATAGTAGAGCTACAAGGAACTTTATATTAAAGAAGTTTGTAGAAACACAAGGAATAAAGTATATAACGAAGAAATACCCTCGATAACTAAGCACGATTAAAGGAAAACTATTCTAAGAACCTATTAGGTTTGAGATAGTTCCCTCTACACTTAAATTAGAAAGGATAATAATTAAAAATATAGTTATAGATATAACGACAATTGATAACAAATAAGATATAATATTAGGTATACTATAGTTATAGATAATTAACCTATATATTAATTAGAGAATAGAGAAAATTAGTTATAGTAAAACTAATACGTTAAAAGCTAACATAAGCACCTACAAAGGAGAATTCCTAGAAGAATACAAGAAATAGGAAGAATAGCTTATAGAGCTAGAAGACTACCTTTTAGAATATTAACTATAGGACTTAGTAATAGAACTAGAAGAAGGAAGAAACTTAGGATAGAGCCTAGTCTACTAAAAAACAGAAGAAGAATCTAAGATTAAACAAGCGTTTATTTAGACCGCAATAAAAAAAGGATAGATAAGAGAATCTAAATCCTTAGTAGTATACAAACTTATATTTATAGACAAAAAGGAAATAAATAATAAAAGGCCCTATATAGATTTTAGAAAAACTAACGTAATTATAAACAAGAACTAATACCTACTACTACAAATAGATAGAATACAAGATAGGCTACGAAAAGTAAAGATCTTTACAAAGCTAGATATCTAAAACGCTTACTACTAAATTAGAATTAAAAAAGGTAACAAGTAGAAAATAGTATTTAGAATATAGTATAGACTATATAAATACTTAGTTATGCCGTTTAGCTTAATAAATACACTAGTAGTATTCTAAGAAAGGATTAATATAGTACTAAAAGAGTACTTAGATATATTTATATTTGTATACTTAGACAACATCCTTATATTCTTAGAAATAGAAGAAGAACACATACAACACGTGTACAAAGTATTAAAGAAATTAGTAGAAAATAAACTATTTCTTAAAATAAGAAAGTGCAAATTCTACACGAAAGAAATAGACTTCTTAGGATTTATTATTAAACTAGGAAAAATTAAGATTAACCTAGAAAAGATTAGATTAATTAACAAATAGCTAATACTAAAAAACCTAAAAGAAGTATAATAATTTTATAGGCTAGCTAACTTTTATAGAAAGTTAATAGTAAGATAGTCTAAAGATATAGAACCTATAACAAGACTTATAAAAAAGGACACGCTGTTTAAATAGATAAAGGAATATAATAAAGTATTTAATAAGATTAAAAGAAAGTTTATAGAAAACCTAGTTATTAGAATATATAACCTAGACCTACTAGTAATAGTAAAAATAGACGTATCTAATTTAGTCTACAGAATAGTACTAATACAAGAAGACCTAGAGACTAAAAAAGAACACTTAGTTAAATACTTCTCTAAGAAAATAAAGATAGTAGAACTTAACTACTTAATCTACGACAAAGAGATACTAGCAATCTATAAAGTATTTAAGTAATAGAGAGTATATTTGTAAAGAGTAAAATACTAGACAAAGGTCTATATAGACTATAAGAATCTTATAGGATTTATAATAAATAAAGAATTATTGTAACGCTATATAAGATAGTAAGAGTACTTATTAACGTTTAACCTAGAAATTATATATATAAAGGGTAAAGACAACTAATTTATAGACGCCTTTAGTAGAAGACTAGACTTATAAGAAGAAGTAAACGCTACTAGTATAGTTCTAGTTAAAAACGAGGAAGGATACTTAGTCCTAAATATACCTAAAATAGCCGTAACACTTAAGAGAAAGAGTAGCGAGCTAGACAAATAGATTTAGAAAACAACATAAAAAGTATCTAAAGAAATAGATAAACTAGAGATCTATAAAGGACTTGTATAAGTATATAGAAGAATATATATTCTAAAGAAAATCTAAAGAGAATTTATATGATAATTCTACAAATTACTAGTATATAGTTACTAAGGAATTAACAAGACCTTAGATAAGTTACTACAAGATTACTATATCCTAAAAGCAAGATAGTTAGTAATAGAGGTACTACAAGATTGTATAGAATACTAGAGAAATAAGTATAGTAAGTATATACTATATAGAATGTTATAACTAGTAGAAGTACTAGAATAACTATAGGGAGTTATTACAATAGACTTTATTACGAAGCTACTAAAGTCTAAGGACTTAATATTAGGAGTTAAATATAATAGAATCCTAATAATAGTAGATAAACTTATAAAGTACACGTACTTTAGACTATATAAAGAGAAAAGCAGGATAGAAGTTGCTATATACTAGGTTCTAGGAACTATAATTAGTTAATATAGACTACTAGATAAAATTATTATAGATAGAGACGTAAGATTTACGTTAAAACTATAGAGAATAATAACAGCGTAATTAGGAATTAAATATGTAATGTCTATAGTATATTACTTATAAATAGATAGATAATTAGAACGAATAAATTAGATAGTAGAATAGTACTTAAGATACTACCTTAACTATAACTAAAACAACTAGGTATAGTTACTACCTATAGTATAGTTAGCATATAACAGCGTAAAGAATATAGTAATAGAAGTATTACCTTTCTTTACAAACTATAGATTCGAACTTAGCGCATATAGAATACTAAGAAATTAGATATCTTAGTCCTTAAGAGGAGAAAACTTCGCTAATAGACTTAAAGACATATATAACTAACTAAGATAGGACGTAGAATTCCTATATAATTAAATAGTAAAGTATTATAACAAGAAATATAAAAGAAGACCCTAATTTAGAAAGGAAGAAAAAGTATAGTTAGCACGAAAGAATATTAAAAGCAAACAGCCTAGTTTAAAACTAGACTACGTTAAGATAGGACTATACAAAATTAAGAAGAAAATCTTACTAGTTATATTTAGACTAAAACTACTAAGTAAGATAAAGATACACCTAATATTCTATATAGCTTTACTAGAATAAGTATTACAAGAAGTAGAACTACTAGTGTATAAAGCAGACACATATAGAGAACAAGAAGAATAAGAAGTTAAAGAAATCCTATAATACTAGTTCTATAATAGTAGGAACTACTACTTAGTAGAATAGATAAGTATAGGTAAGAAAGGACAACTATAGGAAAAAACATAGGAACTAGAGGATAATCTTAATTACCTTAAGAAATTAGAGGAGTTCTAAAATTAAAACCCTCTAGAACGTATAGTAGTAAACTAAGAGAATTAATATTACTAATAATAGATAGAGAGATAATAGAGACGTCTAGCGTAGGACCCGCTACAGTAACATTAAACGCTTTATCTAGATCTAGCTTAGCTTTTAGAGCTACTAACTACTTAGCTAATTTCTTATTATTTAAGGCCTTTATCTTATAAAGACAAGAGAAATAAGCCTAATTCTCTACTAGCTTACTCTGCGTAAGCTCCTAGATACGCTTACGCTTAGCTTTAGCTTCTACAATTTAAGATAGTAATTTCTCTTAAGTTTAGTTAATAGCTTTCCCTATTATTATTAAGCCTAGACGTAAAGATAAGCGTAATAAATATATACTTAGAAAGAGAAACACTAGATACGTTATAAGAACTACGTATATTTGCGCAAATATATACCTTATAAGCCCTACTATTATTTGTAGAAATAATATAAGGAAGAGACTTAGGGTTTAACTTAGGAGAAGTATAACAAGAATAAGGAAACATTTTAACACTATTACGCAATATATAATTAGCAAGAAAATAGCAATAACGCGTAGATAAAATAGGTATTAGAGAGGATAAAGAACTCTATATTAACAAAGAAACTAGATTAATAACCTTAGCTCTAGAATAGATAAACGAGGGCCTACTTAGAAGAGGAGATAGTATTATAGTAGTAATAGGAGAACTATAGATAGAACTAATTAATCCTATAAGCCTAGTTCTATACAACTCTAAAGGCTATAAGCCTAACTAGGAAGTTACGTATAATTAGGATACCTAGAGTAATCTATAATCTATAGACTCTTAGTAGAGGTAGATTATAGATTAAGCTAATCTATAATCTATAGACTCTTAGTAGAGGTAGATTATAGATTAAGCTAATCTGTAATCTACTAATCTTAGTAAATATAGATTATAGATTATAGTAAGTATATAGTTATTAGTAATGCGCATTATTAGGATAGTATTAGTAATTTAATCCTTTAACTATAGAACGCTAATATAAGACAGTTACAAAATATCTTCTATTGTTTAGAGTTATTATAGATCCTAACACGAACTTTTGTTATTATCTCTTAATCTACTAACCCCCTAGATAGGTACCTATAGTTAATAATAAGAGGCCTATTATAAACAGACTACCTATCGTTAACTATAGGTAACTATTCTTTAGGGGTTAGTAGATTAAAAGGTAATAAAAAAAAGCTTATATAGTAATCTATAATAACTATAAATAGTAGAAGATGTTTTGTAACTATCTTATACTAGCGTCCTATAGTTAAAGGATTAAATTACTAATACTATCCTAATAATGCGCATCCTACTAACTATATACCTAGAATTCTTAGCTAACTTTATACTTTATATTTACTAAGATTACAAATTATAAATTTGTTACGTGCTTAGCTTTGTACTTTGTATTTACTAAGATCGCGAATCGCGAATCTATTACGTATCCTTATTGTAGTTAGTCTCCTAATCTAGTTTATTTCTCTATAGGTTATATACGTCGTTATTATCTATAGTAGGGCTAATTAGTTTAAATTAGTTTTCTCTTATTATAGCTATAACACTATTCTCCTCTTTAGGTAGGTTCTTATTTCTCTATCCTAGGCCTAAAGTTATTAGTCTAGTTTCTTTGTTTATTTCTTGTAATAGGCTATTACTAGGGTTAACTTCCTAGTACCTAAAGGGTGTTAGTAGATTAAGAGTTAATAGTACAAGCTTAGGTTATAATCTATAATAACTTATAAACAATAGAAGATATTTTGCAACTATCTTGTATTATCGTTCTATAGTTAAAGGATTAAATTACTAATACTATCTTAATAATACGTATCCTACTAACTATATACCTATACTTCTTGCTTGGCTTTGTGCTTTATATTTACTAAGATCGCGAATTATAAATTTATTACGTGCTTAGCTTTGTACTTCGTGTTTACTAAGATCGCGAATTATAAATTTATTACGTGCTTAGCTTTATACTTTGTATTTACTAAGATTGCAAATCGCGAATTTATTACGTGTCCCTATTATAGTTAGCTTCCTAGTCTAACTTGTTCTCCTATAGGTTATATGTATTATTGTTATCTATAGTAAGGCTAATTAGTTTAAATTAGTTTTCTCTTGTTATAGCTATAACACTATTCCCCTCTTTAGATAGGTTCTCGTTTCTCTATCCTAGGCCTAAGGTTATTAGTCTAGTTTCTTCGTTTATCTCTAGTTCTTTATTGTTCTCTATATCTTCGCGTTCTAATTATAATAAGCTCCTTCTTATTACTTATATTACTTGTAATAGGGTTAAAATATTTCCTTGCGCCTATTATACTTAATTAAAACTTACTTGTCTTATATCTTTAAAGGATAGTAAATACTATAGTAAGTATATTTTAGCTAATATTTAATATAAGTGTATACTATCTAGTGTCTCTCTTATAGAGTATAAGTATTTAATTTCTATATAGTCTCTTCTTGCTAAGTTATATAGGGTAAGCTATTAACTAAGCTTAAGAGATACTATTATTATAGCTTGTAGAGGCTAAGGCTAAGTATAAGCTAACTCTTTATAAGCTAGTAGATCTTTATTCTTGTATTAAGCGTCTTTATAAGATAAAGGCGTATAATAATACTAAATTATCTAAATAGTCTTGTACCTTAGAGGCTAAGATAAACCTTAAGGATATAGTTTAGGCTATACTAGCTCCTACTATATTAGGCGTTCCTAACGTCTCTCTATTTAGCGCTAGTAGTACTAATTTTCTTAGTTCGCTACAAGGCGCTCTAGAGGGTTTTAACTTTAGAAGTCCTTTAGTTTCTTAGGGTAATTAAGATTATCTTCTAGTTCTTATATTTTTTCCTATAGTTACCCTTTTTTATTTATACCTATCTATTCTACTATATAATAGTTTCTACTATTATAGAACTAGTGTACTAGGATTTTCTTAACTTCCTATTCTTCTTATTCTCTATACGTATCTACTTTGTATACTAGTAGTTCTACGTTTTATAGTACTATCTCTAGTAAGGCTATATAGAATATTAGGTGTATCTTTATCTTGTTTAGTAGTTTTAATCTAAATATAACTAGTATAACTTCTTTTTTAATTTTATATAGTCTTATCTTAACGTAGTCTAATTTTAAACTTAGTTGTTTACTTTTAATATTCTTTCGTACTAACTATACTTTTTCTCCCTCTCTAAATTAGGGTATTTTTTTATACTTTTTGTTGTAATACTTTACTATGCGATTATATAGGAATTCTACGTCCTATCTTAATTAATTGTGTATATCCTTAAGTCTATTAGCGAAGTTTTCTCCTCTTAGGAACTAAGATATCTATTCTCTTAGTATCTAGTATATATTAGGCTTAAATCTATAGTTTGCAAAGAAGAGTAATACTCCTATTACTATGTTCTTTGCGCTGTTGTATACTAGCTATACTATAGGTAGTAACTATACCTAATTATTCTAGTTGTAGTTAAGGTAGTATCTTAGGTATTATTCTACTATCTAATTTATTCGTTCTAACTATCTATTTGTTTGTAGGTAATATACTATAGATATTATATATTTAATTCCTAATTACGCTATTATTGTTCCTTATAGTTTTAATATAAATTATACGTCTCTATCTATAATAATCTTATCTAGTAGCCTATATTAACTAATTACAGTTCCTAGAACCTAGTATATAGCAATCTCTATCTTACTTTTCTCTTTATATAGTCTAAAGTATATGTACTTTATAAGCTTATCTACTATTGTTAAGATTCTATTATACTTAACTCTTAATATTAAGTCTTTAGACTTTAGTAACTTTATAATAAAGTCTATTATAATA
>JALNQF010000114.1:0-146394 GCA_028456385.1 Ophiosphaerella korrae | reverse complement strand
CGCTATAGATATTATAAGTATATAGTAATACTCTTTAGACTAATAAATATACTAGTAATATTCTAAAGACTAATTAAGAATATATTATAAGAATACTTAGTTAAGTTTATTATAGCGTACCTAGATAATATACTAATATATTCTAAAGAAGAAGGTAAGTATATAGAGTAAGTAATAATAGTACTATAGTACTTAGACTAATATAACCTATAACTAAAGCTAGAGAAGTATAAGTAGTATAAGATAGAAGTAGAGTTTCTAAGATATATAATAAGTATTAATAAAGTTAAGATAAGCTAAAAAAAGATTAAAGTAGTAGAAGAATAAAAGGAACCTAAGATAGTTAAGAATATATAATTATTCCTAGAATTTATTAACTTTAACTAATACTTTATAAAATAATTTTTAAAAAAAGTACTACTACTTATAAAGCTTATAAAAAAAGATATAATATAAAAATAGAGAGTAGAATAAAAATAAGCTTATAAAGAACTCAAGTAAGCTTATATTATACTACTAGTTCTAAAGTAATTAATAGTAATAAGACTTAAGTTATTAAGATAGATATATTAAATCTAGCTTATAGAGTAATAGCGCTATAAGAGTATAAAGGAAAATAGTATCTAATTATATACTATTTAGAGAAGTTTACTAAGTAAGAAGAAAGACATAATATATATAATAAGGAGCTACTTATAATAGTTAATATACTTAAATATTAGAGAGCGTAAACTAAAAGTATAGTAGAAGTAATTATTAAGATAGATTATAAGAACTTAATATACTTTATAATAAGTAAGAAGTTAAAAGATAAGTAGATATAATAGTTAGAACTACTAAGATAGTATAAATTTAAGATCTAGTATATACTAAGTAAAGAAAATAGCTAAGTAGATACACTTAGCTAAAGATATAATATTATAGGAAAGAGATAAGTAGTAAAAAAAGCTATACTCTAAGATAATAGATAAAGATACCTAGTACTAAATATATAACTAGTAAAAGAATAAAAAATTAATAACTTAGTTAAGATTATAAATAAGGTTCTAGAAGAATTATAAGAAGTAATTATATAATAATACTATAATAACCTAGTATATAAGTACTTAGAGATTATATAAATTATAGAACTTATCTAGAGAAATTATAGATTTAGTAAAATAAAAAAGAAAGTAATGTAGTTTATTAAGGAATATATAGATTACTAGAAGAATAAGTATAAGATATATATACTATATAGAGAAATATAAGTAATTAAAATACTAGAAAAACTATAAATAGATATTACAATAGACTTTATTATAGGACTACTAATATTAAAGGACTTAGTAATAAAAATAGGATATAATATAATAATAGTAATTGTAGACTAATTTATAAAATACGCTAAGATAGAGAAATTTTAAAGTAACTATATAGTAGATTAGCTAGGATACGTACTACTAGACGTACTAATATAAAGATATAAGATACTAAAAAGTATTATTAGTAATAGAGATAAGCTTTTTACGTCTAATTACTAGATAACGCTACTTATAGTAATAGAGATAAAAAGGAAGCTATTAATAGCCTATTATCTATAGATAAATAGATAGACAAAATAGACTAATAGAATATTAAAGATATACCTAAGGATTTATAGTAACTAGAAGTAGAATAATTAGGTATTACTATTACTTATAGTATAGTTAGCCTATAATAATAAGTACTTAGAAATAATAAGTAAAATACTATATTTTATAAACTATAGAATATACCCTAATTTATTTAAGAGAATACTACTATAACCTAAGATAAAAGTAGTACTAGTTAGAGTTAAAGATATATAAGAACTCTATAATAAGTTAAGATAAAAACTAGTAGAAGCTTAGAAATAAAGTATTTTATATATTAATTAAAAATAAAAAATAGTACTTTAGCTAAAAAAAAGAGATAAAGCGTATCTTTATATAAAAAATCTATAGATAAAGTAACTTAGTAAAAGACTAGACTATATTAAGGTTAGACTATTTTTAGTTAAGAAAGATAATAGGCTAGTTATAAAAATAGTAGAACTACCTAAAAATACTAAGGTATACTCTAAGTTCTATATAAGCCTACTAGAACTAGCTAAGCTAAAAATACTACTATAGCGATAATTCTAATATTAGAAAGAAGAAGATAATAAGTTTAAAGTTAAAGATCTATAGAGATATTAAAAAATAAGATATAATACTTTCTAAAGTATATAGTTTCTCTAAGAGTAGCTAGTAAAATAGAAAGGCTACTTAAGGAGTAAAAATATATAGGAACCTAAAGCTAATCTATAGAATTATTAGTAGATACTTAAGAAAGCAAGAAATAAATATTATATACTAAGATATATAGGATATATAAAGCTATAGCTAGGATATAATAGATATATTAGTAGAAGAAAGTTCTATAATAAACCTAACTATATAGAGCCTATAAAGCGCCCTTAGTTATAATAAATTTATCTAATAAGCTAATAGTAGACTAGATAGTAAAAGAAGAAGTAATATTAATAGTAGTAGTAGAATAGTTAAGAACTTACACTAAGACCTTATTACTTTCTTACTTTAACTCTAATACTAGGTATAAGGCTTTATAATAAGTACGCTCTTTAGTAGATTTTAATATTTTCTTATTATATAGTAAATAAGTAATACTAATAGTAAGAAGTTTTTTATTATTATTAACTTTTTTATAAAACTTTTTATAAGTTTAATTAAGAGACTCCTAGGTTATACTAATATAGAGATACCTTATATAAGTATACTTAGTATACTTTAGAGTAGAATCTAGTATAATAAAATAAAGAATACCTAAGAAAAAATAGTATAAATAAAGTATTTTAGAAATATAGTTTATAGTAAAGATTTCTAATAAAAGATAAAGTTTATAAGACTATAAAGGAAGTAATATTATAGTAAGATAGTTTTTAACTAGAAAGTAGAGTAAACTACTTATAAGCTAGACCTAGCTAATAAAGGCCTAAGTCTAAAGATAGACCTAGCGTAAGAAAAGGAAATAGTATTATAATACTAAGTGGTAGGTAAGCTATTATATTATACGTAATTAGGCTAAGTAATATAGCGTAGTAGAATATATAACTATTTAGTAGTAAACGCTCTAGAGTTATTATAGGTACTTTTCTATGTAACCCTTAGCTAGCTATAGGCTAGCCCTAGGCCTACTATAAGTATCTCTAGTATATATATATACTATTCTATACCTCGTATACCTATTAGGTATACTATACTTCTTTTAGAGTTATATCTAGTCTAGTAGTATAGAGCCTAGCCTTATAGAGTATACCTAATATAGCCTAAGTTTAAGTACGTCTCTATTCTTAGGCTAGCTAAAGCTAGCTAAAGGTCTCCTTTAACTTTAGCTAAGGCGTAAGGCTTACTTTATTACTATTACTTACTAGGGGTCTAGTATATAGTACGTAGCTTTATCTATTACTATAGTAATAGAGTATTACGTTACTACTCTATAAAGTTATCTAATAATATAATAAGTTTATAGTACTATACTATAAGCTTATAGTAGTTATCTAGTAGTACTATAGTAATTATACTCTACTTTAAGTCTTTAGGATAAAGTCTAGAGAAGAGGGAGATAATATTATAAGTACTTTTCTATACAACTCTTAGCTAGCTATAGGCTAGCCCTAGGCCTACTATAAGTATCTTTAGTATATATATATACTATTCTGTGCCTAGTATACCTATTAGGTATACTATACCTCTTTTAAAGTTACGTCTAGTCTAGTAGTATAGAGCCTAGCCTTATAAAAGTAAATACTTTAGAATAAGTACTCTAGAGTAAACGCTCTAGAGTAAGCGCTTAGAAATAAATACTAGATAGTAGTATATAGAGACGTTAATAGACCTTTATAGACTATTATATTTAATTTCTTCTTTACTTCTTATCTTTATAAAGTATTATAACTAATACTTTAATTAGATTCTTATTTACTTATTAATACTTATATACTTTATAATACTTTAATAAAAGCTAACTATTAATTAAGTTAAGTAACTAACTTATTTATTAACCTTACTTATCTTATAGAAGCCTACTTACTCTTATTACTTTTACTAGTTCTAAGAACTTAATAGAAAGATTATAAGATAAATAAGTATTAGGATAAATATACGCTTTATAAACTTTACTATACTTTAAAAAAATATAATCTATAAAAGGATTTAAAAACTTATAATAAGAAGAAAGAAATATTATAATACTATAGTATAATATATAATCTACTAATTAAAGATAGTAAAAAGTAGACTTAGTAGGTATAAGAGAAGTTAAAGAACCTAATATTAATAAAGAAACTAAATTAATAACCTTAGCTCTAAGATAGATAAACTAAGATCTACTTAAAGAAGAGAATAGTATTATAAGCGTAATAATAGAAATTAAAATAGAACTAATTAGTCTTAACTTAGATACTAATAAAGTATTAGAAGAGTAAAGTAATAATTTAGATTAGGAAGTATACTATAATTTATATATATAAGATATAAAGTAATCTATAAATATATATAATAGATTAGAGTAATCTATAAAGTTATATAAATAGATTAGTAAAGGTATATAGTTAATAAAACTATATATTATTAAGATAGTATTAGTAATTTAATCTTTTAACTATAGAACGCTAATATAAAATAATTATAAGATATCTTCTATTATTTATAAGTTATAATAGATTACTATATAAGCTTTTGTTATTAACTCTTAATCTACTAATACTTCTAAAGGATTACTTATAGTTAATAATAGAGTAACCTATTATACTACTACTACTTCTACTACTACTACTTATTAAGTATTAATAGTTTAGTAAAGCTTTTTTTAAATTTTAAAAATTTACTTTTTAAATAATATATTCTATTAGCAAAGTAGCTATATTACTAAAATAGCTACTTTTTCTTAGTATTACGAATATTATATATAAAAAATTAATTTACTTAATAACTAGCTATAGAACCTATATATACTATACTTATAGTAGATTTAAAATCTTCTTCTATATCTTTTTAGTATATATAAGTATTATACCCTATCTTGTTATAGTTCTTATAACGCTATTAACTTAGTTAAGCCTATTAAGCTTACTTATTACTACTACTACTATAAGCTTTCTTTACTTTCTAAGTCTTACTAGACGCCTCTATAGCTATATACAATACTCTAGTACTATACTCTAATATACTACTATACTAAATCTACTTCTATTTACGCGTTTTATACTTTATTATCTTTACTAATTACTTTTTAAGCTCTATAATCTAGGAGCTTATAAAAGTATTTTAATATAGTATAAGTTTAGCTCCTTTAATAAGCTATAAGAACTTTTACTAAGCTAATTCTAGAAATTATATAAAAGAGCTACTTATAAGCTTTAACTAAAAGCTAAATTTATATATATTACTTAGAGTCTTTAACTACTATAGTATCTTTAGTAGTAAGAGTCTTAGTAAAGTATATAGCTATACTTTAAAGTAATTAAGGACTTCTTATATATTAATAAAAACTAATCTAGATACTTTAAAGGCTTTTTTATAATTTATATATATAAATATATTAAAAAATACGTTTCTAAAAGCTAGAAAGAAGCTTTCTTTATTAATATAGTAAACGCGCTAGTATACTAAGTTTTATACGTACTAAGAGTACTTAAGCTTTAATAGTAAAAAGTAGATAATATTAAGTAGCTAGAAGATATAGAATAAATAGGCTAGTATATAGAGTATTAGAATCTTATTTTTAAAGTAGTAGTCTTTAAAATCTTAATTTAAGTAGCTTTTATAGCTATCTAAGATAAGTAACTAGTATAACTTTACTTAATACGCTTTTATATATACGTTAAAGTACTTTAACTACTTAAGACTAAGTATATTATTTATCTATCTATTCTTAGAAATAGAGATCTTCTAATTATATAGTATATCTATTTCCTTATACTAAGTAGAGATATAGATATATTCTTTATAGATAATAAATAGTAGAGTTATATAGCTAGTAGTATAGATACTTATAATAGCTATAACTTACTTATAATTACTTAGCTAAATAAGATTAAGCTTTATATACTTTTCTAAGCCTATAATAACTTTTATTAACTTAATTATTTTTATTTAAAAGCTAGTCTTATTAAAGTTATAGATATTATCTAGATTAATACTATACGTTGCTATTATATCCTATATAAGCTAGAACTACCTACTAATAACTACTAGATCTTTTTAAAGTATTCTCTAGTAATCTTTTACTTAACTAAAAGTAGTCTTAAGCTTATCTATACGCGCTATAAAGTATATAGGCTAGTACTTTCTAACTAGTTCTTTACTATATATTACTAATAGCTTATTTACTATATCTACTACTTTATATAACTAGGAGGTAAATCCTTTTAAATTAAAGTTAAGAATATACTATATAATAGTTTACTCTTCTATTATAGTAAGTTTCTAGTAGTTTAGTTAAGTAGCGTATTAATAAAGAATTCTATAAAGCTAAGTAGAGAGCTACTAATATTATATATTTAAAGCTATAGTAGCGCGTTATAAAGTCTAAAAATAGCCTAATATATAAGCTTAAAGCTTAAGTTAAATTCTACTTTTTTATAGAGTTAAAATATTATTTTATTAAGACTATATTATTATTTATATATAGTATTCTTTATACTAAGAAAAAGTAGCTATTTTAGTAATATAGCTACTTTGCTAATAGAATATATTATAAAATATAATTTTTTTTATACTTATTTAAAAGTATATAAAAGAGTTATCTTTTATATCTTTTACTTTTATACTAATATTATAAACTTACTAATATTTAACTACTTTTTTACTTTTAGTTAGCGCTTAGTAAGCTACTAGGTATATATACTTAGTACTTACTTAAATAGCTTTATCTACTATTTACTCTTTTTAGTTAATTATTAATACTACTTTATTAAGTTATTTTATATAAAGTTTACTTTATAAAGTACTTATAAAAGTTTTATAGTAATATACTTAGCTATTATAAATATACTATATTTTTACTACTAATTTTAAGTTTAATTAGAATACTTCTAGAATTATATAATAAATTTACTTTTTAACTTATATATAAGTTTAGAAATAGCTATTTAATAATTAAATTAAAATTCTAGAATTTATTATAAAGCTATTATTAAGATATTAAAGTATAGTTTTTATAATTTTTAGAAACCTTTTAAAGTAAGCTAAAGAGTAGTATAAATATATTTAATAAATTATTTTTATCTTTAATACTTTAAATTAGAGTTATAACTTTTAAGTAATTATTTTTTTTTATCTAATTATTTTAATATAAGCTTTATATTATAAACGTAATAAGAGAAATTATAATATAACTAATTAGATCTATTATAGATATTAACGTAGTATAAGTTAAGTAGAGTAATAACTTAGATTAAGAAGTTAGTTATAATTAGAATATATAATAACTTTATAAATTTATAATCTTAGTAAATATAAAGCTATAAAGCTAAAAGAATAATAAAGGTATATAGTTTATAGTAATACGTATTATTAGGATAGTATTAGTAATTTAATTATTAACTCTAACTAATAATACTTAATATTATAAGAATTATTTTATTATTTATAGCTTATTATAGATTACTATATATACTTTTATTATTAACTTCTAGTCTACTAATACTTTTAAAGAAGTTCTTTATAGTTAATAATAAGTAACTTTATTATACTTTAAACTTAAATATCTAGTAAAATTATATAAAATATTATTTATATTAAAGATTAATTTTATATTAGCTAATTTTTTTTATATAGTATATACTACTAGTAATACTTAAAAATAAGGAAAAAAATTATAAATAAGTAATTACTTACTAATTTTTTTATATATTTTTATAAATTACTAGTGTTATAGGCTATTTAAAAAAAATTAGCTAAAATAAAATTAATCTTTAATATAACTAATATTTTATATAGCTCTACTAAAATTTTAAGTCTAAAGCCTATACTAAAATAATTAGTTAAAAAAATAAGTAATTACTTATCTCGAATGAGTAATTACTTAAAAGTTGCAACCCTGCTCTAGATTGTACTTCGTAGCTGCGGTACTAGCGCTAGCATGTGTAATTGATCGCAGCGAGCAATATATTGTCTTACAGTCTCCTCCTGCGCGTCGTTAAGACGTTTATTTGCGGCTGGGCGCGAGATTTTTGAGTTGAAGCCTTTGGCTCAGCGCCGTAACCAGTTAACTGGCACATTGTACTCACGCGATAACGCTGCAATATTAGGATTTTTAGATGCGTCCAAGGACTCCAAACAGAGCTCAATACGCTGCTCAACATCGCTGTAGCGTCCAAATCGCAAAAACATAGCAGCGTCGCGAAAAAACGCGTGCGAGAGATGAAAAGTTGATGAAAAGTGCCGTTGAGCTGGCAAGTGCCGTTGAGCTAGCTACGGCCAAGGTGCGGAGCACCTTGCCCAGTGCAGCGAGGACCTCCAATCGATTCATTTCAAATAAAAAAGACATCCGTAGATTCAAAGAAGGCGCGGAGTATTTGTTGCGGCGCTGGCCATTGGGGGACTCTGCTCTGCCTGTAACCTGACTTGCTACGAACGGTCTTGTGCCCACAAACTAGGGCAGGGCCTCTCACTAGAGATGACGTGAAATCTAAAGAGCTATTGCCTCATTAGGCTATGTTGAGATAGGCGGCTATCCGCATTTTGGTGTGTATGCGAGCTTGACAGCAACAGCATCAAACACGGTGTTACATCAAGCGCCGATCAAGATTTCGCAGGTGAAAGTGGAGCTTCGTGTCAATAGTTTGCCCCACCAATACCTATGCACCGAGTGCGTATGTTCCCTGCTTGTTCCCGACATCGCCTTGCGCGTCTGGTGGAACACACATCCGCTACAAAATACGTTGAGTCGACGTGGTAGATAACTACGTGGAACATAAGAGTTCTCGGTCGTGGTAAACGTTGGCCCCGGGGGCGAATACGCACCATGGCACCAAATTGGGACCGACTCATTCGTTTCATCGCAACAGATGGAAGGGAACTGCGTGGCGAGCCAATTCTCCCGTCACCGGACTTCGACGTAGGCTCCACAACAGAAGAATCAAAGCTGAAGGCACGGGTTATTCAAGTTGCTGACGGCGACATCTTCGACCCCGCCACAAAAGTCACCACGGAAGAAGCCACCGTAAAAAAACTACTGGGACCAGTAACTGCAGCCGAAGTCCCCATAATCCGCTGCATAGGCTTGAATTTTATCAGACACAGTACGCGACCTAATCACGTTGCGATGACGAGAAATTAGATCTGACGCATAGGTAGTCCAAGAAGGCGGGCGCACACTACCCCCTTATCCTTCCACCTTCATCAAAGCCAACACCTGTCTCAACGACCACGGGGCACCTATTATTATCCCAAAAATCGCTCAAGACAACCAAGCCGATTACGAAGGCGAGCTTTGCTTCATAATATCCCGTGATGCAAAAGACGTGGCGGAAGCAGACGCTTTTGACTACGTTGGTGGCTATATGGCCGGCAACGACGTTTCCTCGCGCAAATTACAGCGTGATCCTAATCTCGCGGGCACCGTGCCACAATGGAATTTCAGCAAGGGTTTCGATTCGTATGCGCCGTTGGGGCCGCAAATTGTGAGCACGAATGTGGTGAAGGATCCCAGTAGGTTGAGGCTGAAGACGGTGGTGAATGGAGAAATAAGGCAGAGTGAGGGTATGGAGGATTTATGCTTCCGAGTGCCATATTTGGTAAGTTACTGTAGTCAGGGGACAACCTTGAAGAGGGGCACCGTGATCATGACGGGGACGTGTGCAGGGGTCGGATATGCGATGAAGGTACCACAGTTTCTGAAGCCAGGAGATGTGGTTGAGGTTAGTTTGAGTCCCGAGGTTGGAACGTTGAGGAATGTGGTTGAGTATGCGTAGAATGGTAGCTATTCAAGTGGTGTATGTGTATCTGATTGCATTACTTTTATTTTGCCAGGCCATCCTTCCAGTTAACCTGGGGGGGAGGGGGGGGGGGGCGTTTCTAATGTTCTAATCTCGTAGAAATGTTTTGTAACTCGCATTCTCTGTAACCTCCTTGTAAGGATATCCGATCTCCCGCAAAAAGGCCTCTAACTTAGCACTTTCGTCCTGCTTGCACTGGATGCCGGCCAATATCTTGGCCACGTCGCCACCATAGTTTCTATAATGGAAGAGACTGATGTTCATACCTGGCTGCAAGGTATGCAGAAATTTGTACAAGGCGCCCCCTCGCTCGGGAAATTCGAACATGTACAAATGCTCATCAGCAGCATTACTTCGACCGCCAACTAGAGATCTGATGTGCGACTTGACTAGCTCGTCCTGTGAGAGATCTTGGGCGGTCATGCCTTCAACGGCAAGACGATTCAAGAGGTCGGGTAGGTCATGGGCGCGGGTTGTAGCCTTGAGTTCCACACCAACTAGAATATTTGCTTCCTTAGGCCCAGCGTAGCGGTAGCTGAATTCGGTTACGGCCATCGGATGGATGATAGAAATGAGTTTTGCGAATGCACCAGGGGTCTCCGGAATGACAACAGAGAGAAGGGCTTCTTTGTTCTCACCAATGGCAGCACGTTCGGCAACAAAGCGCAGACGGTCAAAGTTCATATTGGCGCCGCTTGCAACGGCGATGAGGCCTCGGTCGCGGTCAGGAGAAGGATTGCGAGACACCCACTTCTTCAGGCCGGCGAGGGCGAGGGCGCCGGCGGGCTCGACAATAGACCGCGTGTCTTCAAACATATCCTTGATGGCGGCACAAGTTTCGTCAGTGGTGACTTGAACGACCTCGTCGACGACCTCCTGACATATCCTGAATGTCTCTACACCGACCATTTTGACCGCAGCGCCGTCAGCAAAGAGACCCACGTCTTTGAGCAGTATGCGCTTGCCAGCCTTAAGTGACTCCACCATGGCATTAGCGTCGTACTGCTCGACGCCGATGATATTGACGTGTGGGGCGATTCGCTTGATGTACACGCCCACGCCAGCGATCAGGCCGCCGCCTCCAACGCAGCAGAAAACGGCAGTCAGCTTGGAGAGGTCCGTCTGTCTGAGTAACTCCATGCCGACGGTGCCCTGGCCAGCAATGACATAGGGGTCGTCAAAGGGCGGGATGGAGACGAGGCCGTGCAGCGTTTCCAGTCGCGTAGCCTCTGCTTTGGCCGCGTCAAAGTCGGCGCCGTGGAGTATGACGGAGCCGCCGAGGCGCAAGACGTTCTTGTGCTTGATATCAGGCGTGCCCAAGGGCATGACAATAGTGGCCGGGATCTTGAGATGGCGAGCCGAGTATGCAACGCCCTGAGCATGGTTGCCTGCGCTGCACGCCACTACGCCCTTCCACCGGTCGCGGGGATCTAGATGGGCCATTTTGTTGTAGGCCCCGCGCAGCTTGAAGCTGAAGACAGGCTGCAGGTCTTCCCTCTTGAGCAGCACATTGCACTCGAGCCGGTTGCTGAGGTTGGTCGCGTGTGTGAGCGGTGTCTCGTGCACCACCTCGTAGACGCGCGACGTCAGGATCAGCCGCAGATAGTCGGGATAACCGTTGGGTAGGAGGAAGGCGCCCGGAATGCCATGGCTGGCCGGGGACCCGCCGGAGTCTGGCGGCGAGGGGTTGGCCATGTATTCAGTGAGGGCGAAGCCCGTATTTTTGGGCGTGCGCGGCGTCGTGAGGCCATTGGGGCAGCTGCTGGGCGTGGTCGGGCGCGAGTAGTCAGGGGCAGCCGCCATGGTATGCTGGCTGCAAGCCTGTAGTGAGCAGCAATTGCTAGTATCTCTATCCTACTAAATTGTTGCGGGAAAACGTTAGAGAGAGCCGGTATCGGTAGCAATCCCTTAGTACCTAGGACCTTACCTAGTTTCTATATATAATACAAAACGTTAATATATAAAAATTTACTATAATAAAATAAAACTTATAATACTATATATAAACCTTGTTTTAAAAAATACTACTAAATATAATTTTTATTTTTATTTTATTAGCTTTTAATAGTATAATATAGTTTATATTAAAAAAGTATATAATAAAAGAATAAAAAGTAAAGTATATATAAAATAATATAAATAAAGTAATTAAATAATAAAAAAGTAAAAAAGTAAATAAGAATTAAAATAGTTTAATATAAATACTAAATATATATATCTAGAAGCTTATTAAGTACTAATTTTAAGTAAAAATTAGTAAAGTAATAAAAAGTTATTAAATTAGTAAAAGTAGTATAATATTAAGTTATTACTATTAAAGTAATTATTATTAATTATAATTTTTTTAAAATAAATATTATAACTTTAATATAAAAGTAAAAATTTATAAAATTTATATATAATATAAAATACTTTAAAAAAAATATTAAGAAATTTAAATTTTTTTTTAATTTTAATAAAACTAATAAAAAATATATTAAAATAAAAAGTAAAAATTACTACTAGTATAAAGTTTTAAACTCTAGTACTTAATATTTTTTAAATACTTTTAATATTTATTTTAGCTAAATATTTATTTTAAATTTTATAAAACTTTAAACTTTTACTTTAAAGTATTTAGTATACTAGAGTTAATATATTAGTAGTAATTATTACTAATTACTACTTTTTTAAAATAATTATTATAATTTTAATAAAAAGCTAAAATTAAATAAAGTTAATTTAAAATAGTAAATACTTTAAAGTATAAATTTAAGATTTTAAATTTTATATAATATAATTATAGTACTATTAAAAAATATATTAAATTAAAAAGTAGTAATTACTACTAGTACTATAAAAAAGTTATTTTTTATATTTTTTACTTTTATACTAATATTATAAACTTACTAAAATTATATACTTATAAATATTAAAAACTTATTAATATTATAAACTTACTAATATTATAAACTTAATAATATTAGTTTATATTAGTAAGTTTATAAATTATTAATATTTAACTACTTTTTTAATTTTAGTTAGTACTTACTTAGATAGTTATATTTACTATTTACTTTTTTTTAAATAATTTTTAAAACTACTTTATTAAGTTATTTTATATAAAGTTTAATTTATAAGTACTTAGTACTAAACTTTAGTACTTTATATTTTTAATATTTTTTTAATATTAATTTTAGTTATAAATTTATTACTAAAATAATAAACTTATACTTTATAATATAAAGTATTTTATATAAATTTTATAAAAATATTATAAGTATAATAAAAAATATTAAAATAAAATAAATTAGTTCTAACTTAAGTACTAATAGAGTATAAAATAAGTAAAATAATAACTTAGATTAAAAAGCTACTTATAATTAAAATATATAAGTAATCTCTTAATCTATTAAGTATATAAATAGAAATTAAATATAGATTAATAGATTAGTAATTAATAATCTATAGTTACTAAGACTAGATATAAGTAATAAATTAATAGATTAGTAAAAGTATATAGTTAGTAGTAATATAAATTATTAAGATAGTATTAGTAATCTTATCTTTAACTAAGAGTAATTATACTTAATATTATAAGAATCTTCTATAATTTATAGCTTATTACCTAATTATAATATAAACTTTAGTTATTAGCTTCTAATTTACTAATACTCTTTAGTAGTTACTTATAGTTAATAATAAGTAACTTTATTATACTTTACTAATTTAGTTATTAAAAGTTAAGTATAAGTAGTATATAGTCTAAGCTAATATAAAAGTAAAAAGTTTAACAAAAAAAAAAACTAAAGTAGTTCTAAGTAGTTATAAGTTAGATATAACTAACTAAGTAGTAGTTAAGATATACTTAAATAACCTAATTACTAAGAAAGAAAATATATAACTAATAATTAATACTTTAGAAATATAGAATAAAGAACTATAAGATTATATTAACTAAAATAAAGTATAAATTAAAGCTATTATAAAGAGATAAAATATAATAGAATTATAATAGGCTACTTATTATTAACTATAAGTACTTATATTAGGAGTTAGTAGATTATAAAGTAATAACAAAAGCTTATATTAAGATCTATAATAACTATAAATAGTAGAAGATATTTTATAACTATTTTATACTAGCGTTCTATAGTTAAAAGATTAAATTACTAATACTATCCTAATAATATATATTTCTACTAACTATATACTTATACTTTTTTAGCTAGCTTTATACTTTATATTTACTAAGATTGTAAATTGTAAATTTATTACGTATATAAATTTATACTTTATATTTACTAAGATTATAAATTATAAATTTATTACGTATCTCTATTATAGTTAGCTTCCTAGTTAAGTTTATTACCTTATAGGTTGTATACGTTGTTATTATCTATAAAGAGGCTAATTAGTTTAAATTAGCTTTCTATTATTATAGCTATAATACTATTCTCTTCTTTAGATAGGTTCTTATTTCTCTACCCTAGGCTTAAGGTTATTAGTCTAGTTTCTTTATTTATTTCTAATTCTTTATTATTCTCTATATCTTCGCGTTCTAATTATAATAAGCTCTTTCTTATTACTTGTATTATTTATAATAGAGTTAAAATATTTCTTTACACCTATTATACTTAATTAAGACTTACTTATCTTATATCTTTAAAAGATAGTAAATACTATAACAAGTATATTATAGCTAATATCTAATACAAGTATATACTATCTAGTATTTCTCTTATAAAGTATAAGTATTTAATTTCTATATAGTCTCTTCTTACTAAGTTATATAGAGTAAGCTATTAACTAGGCTTAAGAAATACTATTATTATAGCTTATAAAGGCTAAGGCTAAGTATAAGCTAACTCTTTATAAGCTAGTAGATCTTTATTCTTATATTAAGTATCTTTAGAAGATAAAAGCTTATAATAACGCTAAATTATCTAAATAGTCTCGTGCTTTAGAGGCTAAAATAGACCTTAAGGATATAGTTTAGGCTATTCTAGCTCTTATTATATTAAGCGTTCCTAATACCTCTCTATTTAGTATTAGTAGTACTAATTTTCTTAGTTTACTATAAGGCACTCTAAAAGGTTTTAACTTTAGAACTCTTTTAGTTTCTTAGAGTAATTAAGGTTATCTTCTAGTTCCTATATTTTCTCCTATAGTTATCCTTTTTTATCTATACCTATCTATTTTACTAAGTAGTAGTTTCTTCTATTATAGAACTAGTATTGTAAGATTTTTTTAACTTCTTATTCTTCTTATTCTCTATATATATCTACTTTATATACTAGTAGTTCTATATTCTATAGTACTTATTCTAGTAGAGCTACGTAAAATATTAAGTATATCTTTATTTTACTTAGTAGCTTTAATTTAAATATAACTAGTATAACTACTTTCTTAATTTTATATAGTCTTATCTTAACGTAGTCTAGTTTTTAGCTTAGTTACTTACTCTTAATATTCTTTTATACTAACTATACTTTTTCTTCTTTTCTAAATTAAAGTCTTTTTTTATATTTTTTATTATAGTACTTTACTATCTAATTATATAGGAATTCTATATCTTATCTTAACTAATTATATATATCTTTAAGTCTATTAGTAAAGTTTTATAATAGGCTACCTATTATTAACTATAAGTACTTATCTTAAAAGAGTTAGTAGATTAAGAGTTAATAGTAAAAGCTTAGAGGGTAATCTATAATAACTATAAATAATAGAAGATATTTTGTAAATATCTTGTATTAGCGTTCTATAGTTAAAGGATTAAATTACTAATACTATTATAATAATATATATCCTTTTAACTATATACTTATTATAATCTATAATCTATAGTTACTAAGACTAGTAGATTATAGATTATCTTAATCTATAATCTATTAACGCTAAGAGTCTATAGATTATAGATTATACTAGGTATCCTAGTTATATATAGTTTTCTAATTAAGATTATTACTTTACTTATCTTATACTTTATTAGTACCTAAGTTAGAACTAATTAGTTCTATCTTAATTCCTTCTATTATACCTATAATACTATCTCTCTTTCTAAGTAGGTCTTAGTTTACCTATTTTAGAACTAAAGTTATTAGTTTAGTTTCTTTATTAATATAGAGCTCTTTATCCTCCTTTATAACTATTTTATCTATATATTATTACTATCTTCTTACTAATCGCGTATTATATAATAGTATTAAAATATTTCTTTATTCTTATTATACTTCTCCTAAATTAAATCCTAAGTCTCTTCTTTATATTATTTCTATAAATAATAGTAGGGCTTATAAAGCGTATATTTATACGAATATACGTAGCTCTTATAATATATCTAGTATCTCTCTCTCTAAGTATACGTTTATTATACTTATTCTTGCGTCTAGGCTTAATAATAATAGGGAAAGCTATTAACTAGACTTAAGAGAAATTACTATCTTAAATTATAGAGGCTAAAGCTAAGTATAAGCGTATCTAGGAGCTTACGTAAAGTAAGCTAGTAGAGAACTAAGCTTATCTCTTTTATCTTTATAAGATAAAGGCCTTAAATAATAAAAAATTAGCTAAGTAGTTAGTAGCTCTTAAAGCTAAGCTAAACTTAAATAAAGTGTTTAGTGTTACTATAGTAGGTCTTATACTAGACGTCTCTATTATCTCTCTATCTATTATTAGTAATGTTAGTTCTCTTAGTTTACTACTAGGCGTTCTAGAGGGTTTTAACTTTAGAACTCCTTTAGTTTCTTAGAGTAATTAAGATTGTCCTTTAGTTCCTATATTTTCTCTTATAGTTATCCTTTTTCGTCTATACCTATCTATTCTACTAAGTAGTAATTTCTTCTATTATAAAACTAGTACTATAAGATTTCTTTAACTTCTTATTCTTCTTATTCTCTATACGTGTCTACTTTATATACTAGTAGTTCTACGTTCTATAGTACTTATTCTAGTAAAGCTATATAGAATATTAGGTATATCTTTATCTTATTTAGTAGTTTTAGCTTAAATATAACTAGTGTAACTTCTTTTTTAATTTTATATAGTCTTATCTTAACGTAGTCTAATTTTAAGCTTAGTTACTTACTCTTAATATTCTTCTATACTAACTATACTTTTTCTCTCTTTCTAAATTAGGGTTCTTCTTTATACTTCTTATTATAGTACTTTACTATATAGTTATATAAGAATTCTATATCCTTTCTTAGTTAATTATATATATCTTTAAGTCTATTAGCGAAGTTTTCTCCTCTTAGAGACTAAGATATCTAATTCCTTAGTATCTAGTATATATTAGGCTTAAATCTATAGTTCGCGAAAAAAGTAATACTCTTATTACTATATTCCTTACGCTGTTATATACTAACTATACTATAAGTAGTAATTATACCTAATTATTCTAGTTATAGTTTAGGTAGTATCTTAAGTATTATTCTACTATCTAATTTATTTGTTCTAATTATCTATCTATTTATAGTTAGTATACTGTAGATATTATATAGTATATTCCTAATTATACTACTATTATTCTCTATAGTTTTAATATAAATTGTATATCTTTATCTATAATAATTTTATCTAGTAGTCTATATTAACTAATTACTATTCTTAGAACTTAGTATATAGTAACTTCTATTCTACTCTTTTCTTTATATAATCTAAAGTATATATACTTTATTAGCTTATCTACTATTATTAGGATTTTATTATACTTAACTCCTAATATTAGGTCTTTAGACTTAGGTAATTTTGTAATAAAGTCTATTATAATAACTTCTTATAGTTATTCTAATATTTCTACTAGTTATAGTATTTTATATTACGCGTATCTATTATATTTATTTCTATAGTATTCTATATAGTCTTGTAGTACCTCTATTACTAGTTATTTTACTTTTAGAATATAGTAGTCTTGTAGTAGTCTATCTAATATTTTCTTAATTCTTTAGTAACTATATACTAGTAATTTATAGAATTATCTTATAAATTCTCTCTAAATCTTACTTAGAATATATATCTTTCTATAGGCTTGTACAACTCTTTCTTAGATTTCTAGTTTCTTTGTTTCTTTAGATACTTCTTGTATTATCTTCTAAATCTATTTATCTAGCTTACTACTTATTCTTTTAAGTGTTACAGCTATCTTAAGTATATTTAAGACTAAATATCCTTCTTTATTCTTAACTAGAACTATACTAGTAGTACTTATTTCTTCTTATAAGTCTAGTCTTCTACTAAGAGCGTCTATAAATTAATTGTCTTTTCCTTTTGTATATATAATTTCTATATTAAATATTAATAGGAACTCCTACTATCTTATATAGTGTTATAATAATTCTTTATTTATTATAAATCTTATAAGATTTTTGTAGTCTATATAGACTTTTATCTAGTACTTTACTTTTTATAAGTATACTCTCTATTATTTAAATACTTTATAGATTACTAGTATTTCTTTGTTATAGATTAAGTAATTAAGTTCTACTATCTTTATTTTCTTAGAGAAGTACTTAACTAGGTATTCTTTTTTAGTCTCTAGGTCTTCTTATACTAGTACTATTTTGTAGACTAAATTAGATATATCTATTTTTACTATTACTAGTAAGTCTAGATTATATATTCTAATAACTAGGTTTTCTATAAACTTCTTCTTAATCTTATTAAATACTTTGTTATATTCTTTTATCTATTTAAATAGTATATCTTTCTTTATAAGTCTTGTTATTAGTTTTATATCTTTAGAGTATTCTACTATTAGCTTCTTATAAAAGTTAGCTAACCTATAAAACTATTATACTTCTTTTAAGTTTCTTAGTATTAGCTATTTATTAATTAATCTAATCTTTTCTAGATTAATTCTAATTTTTCTTAGTTTAATAATAAATCTAAGGAAGTCTATCTTCTTTATATAGAATTTATATTTTCTTATTTTAAGAAATAGTTTGTTTTTAGCTAGTTTCTCTAGTACTTTGTATATATATTATATATATTCTTCCTCTATTTCTAAGAATATAAGGATATTATCTAAGTATATAAATATAAATATATCTAAGTACTCTCTTAGTACTATATTAATTCTTTCTTAGAATACTACTAGCGCATTTATTAAACTAAATAGTATAACTAAGTATTTATATAGTCTATACTATGTTCTAAACACTATTTTCTATTTATTACCTTTTTTAATTCTAAACTAATAGTAGGCGTTCTAGATATCTAGCTTTGTAAAGATCTCTACTCTTTATAGCTTATCTTGTATTCTATCTATTTATAGTAGTAAGTATTAGTTCTTATTTATAATTACGTTAGTTTTCTTAAAATCTACGCAAAGTCTCTTTTTACTTATCTCTTTTTTATCTATAAATATAAGTCTATATACTACTAAGGATTTAGATTCTTTTATCTATCTTTTTTTTATTACGTTTTAGATAAACGCTTATTTAATTTTAGATTCTTCTTCTATTTTTTAGTAGACTAGGCTCTATCTTACGTTTTTACTTTTTTCTAGTTCTATTACTAAGTCCTATAGTTAATATTTTAGAAGGTAATCTTCTAGCTCTATAAGCTATTTTTCCTATTTCTTATATTCTTTAAGGAATATTTTTTATAAGTACTTATATTAGCTCTTAATATATCTATTTTACTATAGCTAATTTTTCCTATTTTCTAATTAATATATAGGTTAGTTATCTATAAATATTGTATACTTAATATTATATTTTATTTGTTATTAATTGTCGTTATATCTATAACTATATTCTTAATTTCTAGTCTTTCTAACTTTAGTATTAAGAGTACTATTTCGAACTATATAAGTTTCTAGAATAGTTTTCCTTTAATTATACTTAATTATTAAAGGTATTTCTTTATAGTATACTTTATTCTTTATATTTCTATAAGCTTCTTTAATATAAAGTTTCTTATAGCTCTACTATTAATTATTAATTATACTTCCTTTTCTTAGTATATACTTATTTTTGTAATATATAAGCTTCTTATACTTTCTAGCTTTTCTTACTTTAGCGTTTTTATAAATTATCTTTTATTCTAAGGCTATAGCCTTACTTTAAGTTTATATTCTTTGTATTTTAGATATTTATTATTTGAATATTTATACTATAGTCTTCTCTAGAAGCATTTTATAGTTAACTTAGATCTAGGTCTTACTACTAAGTATCTATCTTCTAGGATTATTTCTTATCCTTAGATATTTTCTACTATAATTACTCTTATATAATTATAGCCTCTTCTCCTTATAAGCTATATATTATTATTTACTTTAGGGTTTCTATATATAATATAATTCTTATCTAGGTATAATATTTATAATACTTTAAAGTATACTAGATATTCTAGATCTATTATTTTATTATCCTCTTCTTAGTACTTATCTTTACTAAGTATATCTATTATTAAGATATAATACACTACTAGTACTCTTAGTATATAAGCTTTATTTATCTATTGTATCTTTTTTATAAAGTACTACTATTCTCTTAATATAAGTATTCTTCTTACTATAACTATATATTGCTTTATCTATTCCTAAAATAGTGTAAACTTTATTTCTTTAAGATTACGTTCTTTTTAGTCTTCGTACGCTTCCTCTATACCTATAACTATTAAGTATATCTAAATAAACTTCTATTCTTTGTTTCGTTCCTCTATATCTATTATTATATAGCTATTATAACTATATATTATTAGCTAGGTATACTCTATACTTCTTATACTAACTTATTTCTTACTTCTTTATAGTCCTTTAGAGGTAGTCGTAGTAGTCTCTTTATCTAGTACTAGTCTTTTAGCCTAGATTAATAGTACTAGGGGCTCTTCTCCTTTTAAATCTTCTATTAGTAAGTTTATTACTTTAGCTATTTCTTTTAGCTAAGCTTTTATTCTTTCTTTTATTATAGCTACTCTATATCTTTATTTCTATAGAAACTATACTACTCTCTACTTACTAGAAAAGTATATATAGTAGTTATTATTATAATAAAAGGTCTAATAAAGTATTATATATTATACTTCTTTACTCTTAGCTACTTTCTCTTAAAGTTTAGCCTATACTTATAGTACTTCCTTCTTCTTTTTAGTTATCTTTAACTAAGTTTCTTTCTTTAAGTCCTTACTCTTATAGTCTTTTATAAAGTATCTTAGTTTCCTATATTTATAGTATACTATATCTTTCTTTAACTTAGATCTATAGTTCTTTATATAGTAGCCTAGTTTACTATAGTTAAAGTACGTAAAGTCTTTATTCTTCTTTTTCTTCTTATCTTTATTAGCGTTAAAGACTATAGGGTCTCTCTTATTATAGTTCTAGGTATAACCTTTATACTCATTCTTCTTCTATTCTCAAAGATTATTATTAATTTATATTACTTATTACTTTAAAGCTTTTAGTATCCTTAGTTTCTCTATATATATTATCTTGTATTAGATCTTAGAATTTAGTCCTTATTTAAATTGTAATATTAGAGCTAACTTATTCTATTCTATATTTTAAGATAGTTATTTAAACTATAATATATACTTAGGAATACTTTAACTTTATATAAGCTTTTCTAGCTTTTCTTTAGCTTATTAGGTAATATCTATATCTCTAAACGCTACTCTTATTTACTTAGTAAAGTATTTATAACTTCTAAAAATAGCTCTAGTTTTATTCTTTTAGGTTATTAGAGAATATATTATATAATCTATCTAGTAAGGTTTATACTATCTTATTATATCTTCTTTAAAGTATAGTCTAATATATATTACCTTCTTTTCTTCTATATTAAAGTGTAGTACTTATACGTTTATCTAGAGTTATACTAAGGTAATAAAAGGTCTTAGTTTCTCTCTTATTCTATTAAACTTCTTAAGTATAGGTATCTTTAGTAGTTTCTTTATTGTACTTATCTCTAATCTTTAGGTAATTAGTTCTATCTAGTTCTATCCTTAGATAATAGCTTTAATTTATACCTTATTTTATTTCGTATAATCCTATAGTTTTTATTCTACGCTTCTAAGGTATTAATTACTATTTTTATATCTTCTTTATTATTAATTAGTTAGTTAAAACAGCTTTTAATTATTTCCTATATAGTACTATCTAATTTAGGACTACTTCTAAGGGCTTTACCTAATTATTTAGTTAAACTTTCTACTATTATATTAGCTAGACTATACGCTACCTACGCTTTGCTTCTTATAATAACTAAATTAGTAAGGTATAATAGGCTACCTATTATTAACTACAAGTACCTATCTTAAAGAAGTTAGTAGATTAAAAGTTAATAGTAAAAGCTTAGGAGGTAATCTATAATAACTATAAATAATAGAAGATATTTTACAACTATATTATATTAGCGTTCTATAGTTAAAGGATTAAATTACTAATACTATCCTAATAATACGTATCCTTCGAACTATATACTTATCGTAATCTATAATCTATAGTTACTAAGACTAGTAGATTATAGATTATCTTAATCTATAATCTATTAACGCTAAGAGTCTATAGATTATAGATTATACTAGGTATCCTAGTTATGTGTAGTCTCCTAATTAAGATTATTACTCTACTTGTCCTATACTTTGTTAGTACCTAAGTTAGGACTAATTAGTTCTATCTCGATTCCTTCTATTATACCTATAACAAGTTTTCTCTTCTTAGAGACTAAGATATCTAATTTCTTAGTATTTAGTATATATTAGGCTTAAATCTATAGTTTATAAAGAAGAGTAATACTTTTATTACTATATTTTTTACGCTATTATATACTAACTATACTATAGGTAGTAACTATACCTAATTGTTCTAGTTATAGTTAAGGTAATATCTTAACTACTATTCTACTATCTAATTTATTTATTCTAACTATCTATCTATTTATAAGTAGTATACTATAGATATTACGTATTATATTCTTAATTACGCTATTATTATTCTCTATAGTTTTAATATAAATTGTATATCTTTATCTATAATAATCTTGTCTAGTAGTCTATATTAACTAATTATAGTTCCTAGAACTTAGTATATAGTAACTTCTATCCTACTTTTTTCTTTATATAGTCTAAAGTATAAGTACTTTGTAAGTTTATCTACTATTATTAGGATTCTATTATACTTAACTCCTAATATTAGGTCTTTAGACTTAGGTAGCTTTGTAATAAAGTCTATTATAATAACTCTCTATAGTTATTCTAGTACTTCTACTAGTTATAGTATTCTATATAGTACGTGTCTACTATATTTATTTCTCTAGTATTCTATATAGTCTTGTAGTACTTCTATTACTAATTATTTTACTCTTAGAATATAATAGTCTTATAGTAGTCTATTTATATTTTATTAATACTCTAATAGCTATATACTAGTAATTTATAAAATTATTATATAAATTCTCTTTAAATCTTCTTTAGAATATATATCTTTCTATAAGCCTATATAAATCCTTTCTAGATTTCTAGTTTTTTTATTTCTTTAGTTACTTTTTATATTATTTTCTAAATCTATTCGTCTAGCTTACTACTTATTCTTTTAAGTATTATAGCTATCTTAGGTATATTTAAGACTAAATATCCTTCTTTATTTCTAACTAGAACTATACTAGTAGCGCTTACTTCTTTTTATAAGTCTAGTCTTCTACTAAAGGTATTTATAAACTAATTATCTTTCTCTTTTATATATATATTTTCTATATTAAATATTAATAGGAATTCTTACTATCTTATATATTATTATAATAATTCCTTATTTATTATAAATCTTATAAGATTCTTATAGTCTATATAAACCTTTATTTAATACTTTACTCTTTATAGGTATACTCTCTAATATTTAAATACTTTATAAATTACTAGTATCTCTTTGTTATAAATTAAGTAGTTAAGTTCTACTATCTTTATCTTATTAGAAAAGTATTTAACTAAGTGTTTCTTTTTAGTTTCTAGGTCTTCTTATATTAGTACTATTCTATAGACTAAATTAGATATATCTATTTTTACTATCGCTAGTAGGTCTAAGTTATATATTCTAATATCTAGGTTTTTTATAAATTTCTTCTTAATCTTATTAAATACTTCTTAATATTCTTTTATATATTTAAATAGTATATCTTTTTTTATAAGTCTTATTATTAGTTCTATATCTTTAGAATATCTTATTATTAACTTTCTATAAAAGTTAGCTAGTCTATAAAATTATTATACTTCTTTTAGGTTTCTTAGTATTAGCTATTTGTTAATTAATCTAATCTTTTCTAAGTTAATCTTAATTATTCCTACTTTAATAATAAATCTAAGGAAGTCTATTTCTTTTATATAGAATTTGTATTTTTTTATCTTAAGAAATAGTTTATTTTCTACTAGTTTCTTTAGTACCTTATATATATATTATACGTGTTCTTCTTCTATTTCTAAGAATATAAAGATATTGTCTAAGTATATAAATATAAATATATCTAAGTACTCTCTTAGTACTATATTAATTCTTTCTTAGAATACTACTAGTGCGTTTATTAAACTAAATAGTATAACTAAGTATTTATATAGTCTATACTATATTCTAAATACTATTTTCTATTTATTACTTTCTTTAATTCTAATTTAGTAGTAGGCGTTTTAGATATCTAGCTTAGTAAAGATTTTTACTCTTTATAGTCTATCTTATATTCTATCTATTTATAGTAATAGGTATTAGTTTTTATTTATAATTATATTAGTTTTCCTAAAATCTATATAGAGTCTCTTATTATCTATTTCTTTTTTATCTATAAATATAAGTCTATATACTACTAAAGATTTAGACTCTATTATCTATCTCTTTTTTATTACGTTTTAGATAAATATTTATTTAATTTTAGATTCTTCTTTTATTTTTTAGTAGATAGAGCTCTATCTTACGTTTTTAGCTTCTTCTAGTTCTATTACTAAGTCCTATAGTTTATATTCTAGAAGATAATCTTCTAGTTCTATAAGCTATTTTTCTTATTTCTTATATTCTTTAGAGAATTCTCCTTTATAGGCACTTATATTAGCCTTTAGTATCTCTATTCTATAGTAATTAATTTTTCCTATTCTCTAATTAATATATAGGTTAGTTATCTATAACTATAGTATACCTAATATAATATCTTATTTGTTATTAATTGTTATTATATCTATAACTATATTCTTAATTATTATTTCTTCTAGTTCTAATATAGAAAGAACTATTTCAAATCTAATTAGTTCTTAGAATAGTTTTCCTTTAATTATACTTAGTTATTAAGGGTATTTCTTTATTATATACTTTATTCCTTATATTTCTATAAACTTCTTTAATATAAAGTTTCTTATAGCTCTACTATTAATTATTAATTATACTTTCTTTTCTTAGTATATACCTATTTTTGTAATATATAAGCTTCTTATACTTTCTAGCTTTTCTTACTTAGGTAACTTTATAAATTATCTATCTTTCTAGAGCTATAACTCTACTTTAAGTTTATATTCTTTATATTTTAGATATTTATTATTTATAATAAGAAATATTAAAAAGAACTCTAATTTAGAAAAAAAAAAAAGTATAGTTAGTATATAGAAATATTAAAAGTAAGTAACTAAGCTCTAAACTAAATTATATTAAGATAAAACTATATAAAATAGAGAAGAAAGTTATACTAGTTATATTTAAACTTAGATTATAAGATAAAATAAAGATATACTTAATATTTTATATAGTACTACTAGAAAAAGTACTATAAGAAGTAAAACTACTAGAATATAATATAGATATATATATAGTAAATAAAAAGAATAAGAAGTTAAAAATTTTTTATAATACTAATTCTATAATAAAAAGAATTACTACTTAGTAAAATAAATAAGTATAAATAAAAAAAGGTAACTATAAGAAACTATATAAGAACTAGAAGATAACTTTAACTACTTTAAAAAACTAGAAAAGTTCTAAAGTTAAAATCTTTTAAATTACCTAGTAGTAAATAGAAAAGACTTACGTTACTAATAGTAAGTAAAGAGGCGCTAGATATACTTAATATAGTAAGAACCTAAGTAGCTTTAATTATAAACTTAGAGTCTAACTTAGACTCTAAGAAAATAGCTTATATAATAAACTTTTTATTATTTAAGGTATTTATCTTATAAAGATAAACTAAATAAGTATAATTTTCTATTTATATACTTAGAATCTAACTATATTTCTTTTTAGCTTCTATAATCTATAATAATAGTTTTTCTTAACTAAAGTTAATAGCTTTCTCTATTATAAATAAGTATAGATATATAAATAAGTATTTTTAACCTATATATTACTAAAGATATACTAGATAAATTATATAATAAATAAGTATTAGTATAAATATATACTTTATAAGCTTTACTATACTTTAAAGAAAAGTACACTAATAAAAAGTTAAAAAACTTATAATAAGAATAAATAAATATCTTAATACTATAAATTAATATATAATTAGCTAATTAAAGGTAATAATAAGTAGACTTAGTAGGTATTAAGAACAAAAATAAAGAACTTAATATTAATATAAAAACTAAGTTAATAACTTTAACTTTAAAATAAGAAAATAAAAATCTACTTAGAAAAAGAAATAGTATTATAAATATAATAAGAGGAATTAAGATAGAACTAATTAGTTTTAACTAAAGTACTAATAAAGTATAAGAGAAGTAGAGTAATAACTTAGATTAAAAAATAAATTATAACCTAGATATATAATATAAAGTAATCTATAATTATATATAATAAATTAGTATAATCTATAATTATATATAATAGATTAAAGTAATCTATAAAGTTATATAAATAGATTACTAAAAGTATATAGAGTTAGTAATAAAATATATTATTAGGATAGTATTAGTAATTTAATCTTTAACCTAGAATACTAATACCTAATATTATATATATAAATTAACTATTATTTATAGTTATTATCTAATTACTTTATAAGCTTTTATTATTACTTCTTAATTTACTAAGATATTAGTAGCTACTTATAGTTAATAATAGACTCTATTATAATAAAGAGATAAAAGATAAGCTAATATAAAAAGTATAAAGTATACCTAGTTAGATATATATAGCTATAATAGCTATATAATTATAGATATAGTAGAATAAAACTAAAAATAGTAGTTTATTTAGAAATACTTACTAGTTATAAGTATAGAAAAATTATATAAAAACTAGAATAAATATAATTTTAGAGAAATAAAGTTTATATACTATATATACTAGTAGTATACTATATTCTAGTAATAATAAGACTAGAAATAGATAGATACTAAGTAAGAGATAATAAAAGAATAAACCTAGAATACTTAGTATACTTTAAAATAGTATAAATATTATACCTAAAGATAAATTACTATATATATAGAGAACTAAAAGTAAGAAATTATATATAGCTAATATAAAAAAAAAGATATCTAAAGTTAAAAAGTAATTTAGATACCTAATAAAGAATATATAGTACTTAGACTAGAACTAAAGTTATTTAAAAAATATATATAAAGAAGACTATAGTATAAGTATATATATAATAAATATTTAAAGTATTAATACTATAAATATAAAGTAAAGTAGTAGCTCTAAAAGAATAAATAATTTAAAGAAAACCTTAAGTAAAAAAAGCTAAGAGGTATAATAGGCCTATATATTATAAAAGAAAGAATATACTAAGAAAAAAAGTATAAATTATAATTAATAGTAAAGCTATAAGAAACTTTATATTAAAGAAGTTTATAAAAAGCTAAAAAATAAAGTATACTATAAAAAAATACTTTTAAAAACTAAGTATAATTAAAAGAAAACTATTCTAAAAACTTATAAAGTTTAAAATAGTACTTTCTATACTAGAACTAGAAAAACTAAAGATTAAGAATATAGTTATAGATATAATAATAATTAATAATAAATAAAAGATAATATTAGGTATACTATAGTTATAGATATCTAACCTAAAGATTAATTAAAGAATAAAAAAAATTACTTACTCTAAAAAAAAAATATTAAAAGCTAATATAAGTATAAATAAAAGAGAATTCCTAAAAGGATATAAAAAATAAAAAAAGTTACTTACTAAGCCTAATAACTATACTCTAGAATATTAGCTATAAGATTTAGTAATAGAACTAAAAGAAGAAAAAATATAGGATAGAGCTTAGTCTATAAGAAAATAGAAGAAAAATCTAAGATTAAATAAGTATTTATTTAAAATATAATAAAAAAAAGATAGATATAAGAATTAAAATCCTTAGTAGTATATAGACTTATATTTATAGATAAAAAGAATATAAATAATAAATAACTTTATATAGACTTTAGAAAAATAAATACAATTATAAATAAAAACTAATACCTCTTACTATATATAGATAAAATATAAGATAAGCTATAAAAAGCTTAAATTTTTACTAAACTAGATATCTAGAACGCTTACTACTAAATTAGAATTAAAAAAGAAGATAAATAGAAAACTATATTTAGAATATAGTATAAACTATTTAAATACTTAGTTATACTATTTAGATTAATAAATATACTAGTAGTATTCTAAAAGAGAATTAATATAGTTCTAATAGAATATTTAAATATATTTATATTTATATACTTAGATAATATCTTTATATTTTTAGAAATAAAAAAAAGAATATATATAGTATATATATAAAGTACTAGAAAAGCTAGTAAAAAGTAAACTATACTTTAAAATAAAGAAATATAAATTCTATATAAAAGAAATAGGTTTTTTTAGATTTATTATAGAACTAGGAAAAATAAAGATTAACTTAAATAAGATTAAAGTAATCTAGAAATAGCTAATACCTAAGAACTTATAAAAAGTATAATAGTTTTATAGCCTAGTAAACTTCTATAAAAAGCTAATAATAAAATAGTCTAAAATAATAAAACTATTAATAAAGCTTATAAAAAAAGATATACTATTTAAATAGACTTAGGAATATAATAAAGTATTTAATTAGATTAAGTAAAACTTTATAAAAAACCTAGTTATTAGAATATATAACTTAGACTTACTAGTAATAGTAAAAATAAATATATCTAACTTAGTTTATTAGATAGTATTTATATAAGAAGACTAAGATATAAAGTAAGAATACTTAGTTAAATACGTTTCTAAGAAAATAAAGCTAGTACAACTTAACTACTTAATTTATAATAAAGAAATACTAGTAATCTATAAAGTATTTAAGTAATAAAAAGTATACTTATAAAAAGTAAAATATTAAATAAAAGTTAATATAAACTATAAGAATCTTATAAAATTTATAATAAATAAGAACTTATTATAATACTATATAAGATAGTAAAAATACTTATTAATATTTAATTTTAAGATTATATATATAAAGAGTAAAGATAATTAATTTATAGATTCTTTAAGTAAAAAACTAGATTCATAAGAAGTAAATACTACTAGTATATTTTAGTTAAAAATAAAAAAAGATATCTAGTTTTAAATAAACTTAGAATAGCTATAATACTTAAGAGAAAAAGTAGTAAGCTAAATAAATAGATTTAGAAAGAAATAAAAAAGCTTTTAAAAAGATAAAAAAACTTAAAATCTAAAAAAAACTTATAAAAGCTTATAAAAAAATATATATTCTAAGTAAAATATAAAAAGAGTTTATATAATAATTTTCTAAACTACTAGTATATAAATACTAAAGTATTAATAAAATACTAGAAAAGCTTTTAAGAATCTATTATATCTTAAAAGTAAAATAACTAGTAATAAAAGTATTATAAAACTATATAGAATACTATAACTAATTAAGATACTAAAATAACTATAAAAAGTTATTATAATAGACTTTATTATAAAGTAACTTAAGTTAAAAGACTTAATATTAAGAGTTAAGTATAATAAAATCTTAATAATAGTAAATAAGTTTATAAAATACTTATACTTTAAACTATATAAAAAGAAAAGTAAAATAGAAGTTACTATATACTAAGTTTTAAGAATAGTAATTAGTTAGTATAGTATTCTAGATAAAATTATTATAAATAAAGATATAAGATTTATATTAAAACTATAAAGAATAATAATAGTATTATTAGAAATTAAATATTAAATCGTAATAGTATATTATCTATAGATAATTAGATAGTTAGAATATATAAATTAAATAGTAAAATAGTACTTAAGATACTAATTTAACTATAATTAAAATAGCTAAGTATAACTACTACTTATAGTATAGCTAGTATATAATAGTATAAAGTATATAGTAATAAAAATATTACTTTTTTTTATAAACTATAGATTTAACTCTAATATATATTAGATACTAAGATTTAAAGTATTTTACTTTCTAAAAAGAAAAAAATTTACTAATAAACTTTAAAAAATATACAATTAACTATAATAAAATATAGAATTCTTATAAGATTAAATAGTAATATACTATAATAAGAAATATTAAAAAAGACTCTAATTTAAAAAAAGAGAAAAAGTATAGATAATATAAAAAAATATTAAAAGTAAATAATTAAGCTTAAAATTAGATTACGTAAAAATAAAACTATATAAAATTAAGAAAAAAGTTATACTTATTATATTTAAACTAAAACTACTAGATAAGATAAAAATATACTTAATATTTTTTATAGTACTACTAGAGAAAGTACTATAAGAAGTAAAACTACTAGTTTATTAAGTAGATATATATAAAGAATAAAAAAAAATAAAAAGTTAAAAATTTTTTATAGTATTACTTTTATAATAGAAGAAACTACTACTTAGTAAAATAGATAAGTATAAATAAAAAAGAGTAACTATAAGAAAATATATAAGAACTAAAAGATAATTTTAACTACTTTAAAAAACTAAAAAAGTTTTAAAGTTAAAATCTTCTATATTACCTAGTAGTAAATAAAAAAGACTTACGTTACTAATAGTAAGTAGAGAGGTACTAGACGCGCCTAATATAGTAATAACCTAAGTAGCTTTAATTATAGACTTAAAGTCTAACTTAAATTCTAAAAAAATAACTTATATAATAGACTTTTTATTATTTAAAGCTTTTATTATATAAAAATAAACTAAATAAGTATAATTCTCTACTTATATACTTAGAATCTAATTATATTCTTTTTTAGCTTCTATAATCTATAATAATAGTTTTTTTTAACTATAGTTAATAGCTCTCTTTATTATAAATAAGTATAGATATATAAATAAGTATCTTTAACCTATATTTTACTAGTAATATAGTAGATAAGTTATATAATAAATAAGTCTTAGTATAAATATATACTTTATAAGCTTTACTATACTTTAAAGAAAAGTAAACTAATAAAAAGTTAGAAAACTTATAATAAAAATAAAAGAATATCTTAATTTTATAAAGTAATATATAATTAGCTAATTAAAAGTAATAATAAGTAGACTTAATAGGTATTAAAAGAAAAAGTAAAGAACTTAATATTAATAAAGAAACTAAGTTAATAACTTTAGCTTTAGAGTAAAGAAATAAAAACCTACTTAGAGAGAGAAATAGTATTATAAATATAATAAGAGAAATTAAAATAGAGCTAATTAGTCTTAACTTAAGTACTAATAAAGTATAAGATAAGTAAAGTAATAACTTAGATTAAGAAATAAATTATAACTTAGATATATAATATAGAGTAATCTATAATTATATATAATATATTAAAGAAATCTATTATAATATATAATAGATTAGTATAATCTATAAAGTTATATAAATAGATTACTAAAAGTATATAGTTAGTAAAGATATATATTATTAAGATAGTATTAGTAATTTAATCTTATAACTTATAATAAGCTACCTATTATTAACTATAGATACTTATCTTATAAAAGTTAGTAGATTATAAAGTAATAGTAAAAGCTTATATAGTAATCTATAATAACTATAAATAATAGAAGATATTTTATAACTATCTTGTATTAGCGTTCTATAGTTAAAGGATTAAATTACTAATACTATCTTAATAATACGTATTTCTATTAACTATATAGTAATACTATTTTAGTAACTTTATTACTTTGTGTTATAAGTGTAATAGAAGAAATCGAGATAGAGCTAATTAGTCCTAACTTAAATGCCAACCAATTATAGAATAAGTAAAGTAATAATCTTAATTAGGAGACTATATATAACTAAGATACCTAGTATAATCTATAATCTATAGATTCTTAGTATTAATAGATTATAGATTAGGAAGATCTATAATCTACTAGTTTTAGTAGCTATAGATTATAGATTATAATAAGTATATAGTTAATAGGGTGCGTATTATTAGGATAGTATTAGTAATTTAATCCTTTAACTATAGAACGCTAATACAAGATAGTTATAAAATATTTTCTATTATTTATAGTTATTATAAATTACCTCTAAGCTTTTACTATTACTTTATAATCTACTAACCTCTTAATATAGGTACCTATAGTTAATAATAGGTAGCCTATAATACTTTACTAATTTAGTTATTATAAGAAGTAAAGCGTAAGTAGCGCGTAGTCTAGCTAATACAATAGTAGAAAGTTTAACTAAATAATTAAGTAAAGCCCCTAGAAGTAGTCCTAAATTAGATAGTACTATATAGAAAATAATTAAAGGTTATCTTAACTAACTAATTAATAATAAAGAAGATATAAAAATAGTAATTAATACTTTAGAAACGTAGAACAAAGAACTATAGAATTACGTAAAATAAAATAAAGTATAAATTAAAGCTATTATCTAAAAATAAAACTAGATAGAACTAATTACCTAGAAACTAGAGATAAGTACAATAAAGAAACTACTAAAAATACCTATTCTTAAGAAGTTTAATAGAATAAAGAAGAAGTTAAGACTTTTTATTATATTCGTATAGCTCTAGATAGATATATAAGTACTATACTTTAATATAGAAGAAAAGAAAGTAATATATATTAGACTATATCTTAAAGAAGACGTAATAAGATAGTATAAGCTTTACTAGATAGATTATATAATATATTCTCTAATAATATAAAAAGATAAGACTAGAGCTATTTTTAGAAGTTATAAATACTTTACTAAATAAATAAGAGTAGCGTTTAGAGATATAAATATTACCTAATAAGCTAAAGAGTAGCTAGAAAAGCTTATATAGAATTAAAGTATTCCTAAGTATATATTATAGTTTAAATAACTATTATAGAATATAGAATAAAATAAGTTAGTATTAATATTACAATTTAAATAAAGACTAAATTCTAAGATCTAATATAAGATAATATATATAGAGAAACTAAAGATACTAGAAGCCTTAAAGTAATAAGTAATATAAATTAATAATAATCTTTAAGAATAGAAGAGGAATAAGTATAAAGGTTATACATAGAACTATAATAAAGGAGACCTTATAGTTTTTAACGTAAATAAAGATAAAAAAAAAAGAAAAATAAAAACTTTACGTACTTTAACTATAGTAAACTAAGCTACTATATAAAGAACTATAGATCTAAGTTAAAGAAGGATATAATATACTATAAATATAAGAAACTAAGATACTTTATAAAGGAATATAGAAGTAAAGACCTAAAGAAAGAAAACTAGTTAAAGATAACTAAAAAGAAGAAAGAAGTACTATAAGTATAGGCTAAATCTTAAGAGAAAGTAGCTAGAAGTAAAGAAATATAATATATAATACTCTACTAGACCTTTTATTATAATAATAACTACTATATATATCTTTCTAGTAAATAGAAAGTAGTATAGTTCTTATAGAAATAGAGATATTAAGTAGCTATAATAAAAGAAAGAATAAAAGCTTAGCTAAAAGAAATAGCCTAAGTAATAGACTTACTAATAAAAGATTTAGAAAGGGAAGAGCCTCTAGTACTATTAATCTAGGCTAAAGAAATAGTACTAGATAAAGAGACTACTATAACTACCTCTAAAAGATAGTAAGAAAGTAAGAGATAAGTTAGTATAAGAAGTATAGAGTATACCTAGCTAATAATATATAGCTATAATAGTTATATAATAATAGATATAGAGGAATAAAATAAAGAATAGAGATTTATTTAAATATACTTAATAGTTATAAGTATAAAGGAAGCGTATAAAGACTAGAAAGAACGTAATTCTAAAGAAATAAAGTTTATACTATTTTAAGAATAAATAAAGTAATATATAGTTATAGTAAGAAGAATACCTATACTAAAAAAGTAGTAATACTTTATAAAAAAGACGTAATAGATTAATAAAGCCTATATACTAAGAGTACTAGTAATATACTATATCTTAATAATAAATATACTTAGTAAAAATAAGTACTAGAAAGGAGATAACAAAATAATAGATCTAGAATATTTAGTATATTTTAAAGTATTATAGATATTATACTTAGATAAGAATTATATTATATATAAGAACCTTAAAGTAAATAATAATATATAGCTTATAAGAAGAAGAGGCTATAACTATATAAGAGTAATTCTAGTAGAAAATATCTAAGGATAGAAAATAATTCTAGAAGATAGATACCTAGTAGTAAGACCTAGATCTAAGTTAACTAAGAAATACGTCTAGAGAGGACTATAGTATAAATGTATAAATAATAAATATCTAAAATATAAAGAATATAAACTTAAAGTAAAGCTATAGCTTTAAAAAAATAATTAGTTTATAAAAACACTTAAGTAAAAAAAGCTAAAAGGTATAAGAGGCCTATATATTATAAAAAAAGGTATATACTAAAGAAAGAAAGTATAATTAATAATTAATAGTAAAGCTATAAAGAACTTTATATTAAAGAAGTTTATAAAAATATAAAGAATAAAGTATATAATAAAGAAGTACTTTTAATAACTAAGTATAATTAAAGGAAAACTACTTTAGGAACCTATATAGTTTAAGATAGTACTATTAATATTAAGGTTAGAAGGATTAGAAATTTAGAATATAGTTATAGATATAACAATAATTAATAATAAATAAGATATAATATTAAGTATACTATAGTTATAAATAACTAACTTATATATTAATTAGAGAACTAGAGAAATTAGTTATAATAAAATAGATATATTAAAAGCTAATATAGATACTTATAAAAGAGAATTCTTTAAAAAATATAAGAAATAGGAAAAATAGCTTATAGAGCTAGAAGATTACCTTCTAGAATATTAACTATAGGACTTAGTAATAGAACTAGAAAAAGGTAAAAATATAAGATAGAGCCTAGTCTACTAAAAAATAGAAGAAGAATCTAAAATTAAATAAACGTTTATCTAAAATATAATAAAAAAGAAATAGATAAGAGAATCTAAATCTTTAGTAGTATATAGACTTATATTTATAGATAAAAAAGAGACTAGTAATAAGAGACCTTACGTAGATTTTAGGAAAACTAATATAATTATAAATAAGAATTAATACCTACTACTATAAATAGATAGAATATAAGATAGACTATAAAAAGTAAAAATATTTACTAAACTAGATATCTAAAACGCCTACTACTAAATTAGAATTAAAGAAGGTAATAAGTAGAAAATAGTATTTAGAATATAGTATAGACTATATAAATACTTAGATATAATATTTAGCTTAACAAACGTACTAGTAGTATTCTAAGAAAGAATTAATATAGTACTAAGAGAATACTTAGATATATTTATATTTATATACTTAGACGATATCCTTATATTTTTAGAAATAAAAGAAGAATACGTATAATACGTATACAAGGTACTAGGAAAACTAGTAGAAAATAAATTATTTCTTAAAATAAGAAAATACAAGTTTTATATAAAGAAAATAGACTTCTTAAAGTTTATTATTAAACTAAGAAAAATTAAAATTAATCTAGAAAAAATTAAATTAATTAATAAATAGCTAACACTAAAAAACCTAAAAGAGGTATAATAGTTTTATAGGCTAGCTAACTTTTATAGAAAGTTAATAGTAAGATATTCTAAAGATATAGAACTAATAACAAGACTTATAAAGAAAGATTTACTATTTAAATAGATAAAAGAATATAATAAAGTATTTAAAAAGATTAAAAAGAAATTTTTAAAAAACTTAGTTATTAGAATATATAACCTAGACCTACTAGTAATAGTAAAAATAGATGTATCTAACTTAGTCTATAGAATAGTACTAATATAGGAAGACCTAGAAACTAAAAAAGAATACTTAGTTAAGTACTTCTCTAAGAAAATAAAAATAGTAAAATTTAACTACCTAATCTATAATAAAGAGATACTAGTAATCTATAAAGTATTTAAATAATAGAGAGTATATCTATAAAAAGTAAAGTATTAAATAAAGGTTTATATAAACTATAAGAATCTTATAAGATTTATAATAAATAAAGAGTTATTATAATACTATATAAGATAGTAAGAATTCCTATTAATATTTAATATAGAAATTATATATATAAAAGGGAAAGATAATTAATTTATAGATACCTTTAGTAAAAGACTAAACTTATAAGAAGAAGTAAGCGCTACTAGTATAGTTCTAATTAAGAATAAAGAAGGATATTTAGTTCTAAATATACTTAAGATAGCTATAATACTTAAAAGAATACGTAGTAAGCTAGATAAATAGATTTAGAAAACAATATAAGAAGTATCTAAAGAAATAGAAAAACTAGAAATCTAAAGAAGATTTATATAAGCTTATAAAAGAATATATATTCTAAGTAAGATTTAAAAAAAATTTATAAGATAATTCTATAAGTTACTAGTATATAGCTACTAAGGTATTAAGAAGATATTAGATAAACTACTACAAGACTACTATATTCTAAAAGTAAAATAACTAGTAATAGAAGTACTATAAAACTATATAGAGTACTATAAGAATAAATATAATAAGTATATACTATATAGAATACTATAACTAGTAGAAGTACTAAAATAACTATAAAGAGTTATTATAATAGACTTTATTACAAAACTACTAAAGTCTAAAGACTTAATATTAGAAGTTAAGTATAATAAAATTCTAATAATAGTAGATAAGCTTATAAAGTATATATACTTCTAACTATATAAAGAGAAAAGTAAAATAGAAGTTACTATATATTAAGTTCTAGAAATAGTAATTAGTTAATATAGAGTACTAGATAAAATTATTATAGATAAAGATATATAATTTATATTAAAACTATAGAAAATAATAGTAGTATAATTAGGAATATACTATATAATATCTATAGTATACTACTTATAAATAGATAGATAATTAGAATAAATAAATTAGATAGTAGAATAATACTTAAGATACTACCTTAACTACAACTAGAATAATTAGGTATAGTTACTACTTATAGCTTAGTTAGTATATAATAGCGTAAAGAATATAATAATAAAAGTATTACTTTTCTTTATAAATTATAGATTTAAGCCTAATATATACTAGATACTAAGGAATTAAATATCTTAGTCTCTAAAAAGAGAAAACTTTACTAATAGACTTAAAGATATATATAATTAACTAAGATAAGATATAGAATTCTTATATAACTAAATAGTAAAGTACTATAATAAAAAGTATAAAGAAGGACCCTAATTTAGAAAGAGAGAAAAAGTATAGTTAGTATAAAAGAATATTAAGAGTAAGCGCCTAAGCTTAAAATTAGACTATATTAAGATAAGACTATATAAAGTTAAAAAAGAAGTTACGCTAGTTATATTTAGATTAAAGCTACTAAATAAAATAAAGATATACCTAATATTCTACGTAGCTTTACTAGAACAAGTACTATAAGAAGTAAAACTACTAGTATATAAAGTAGATATATATAGAGAATAAAAAAAATAAAAAGTTAAGAAAATCTTATAATACTAGTTCTATAATAGAAGGAATTATTATATAGTAGAATAGTTTAGAATAAATAAGAAAAGATAACTATAGGAGAAAATATAGAAACTAGAAGATAATCTTAATTACTTTAAGAAACTAAAAAACTACTAAAGTTAAAACCCTCTAGAATACCTAGTAGTAAACTAAGAGAACTAATATTACTAATAATAGATAGAGAGACGATAAGAACGTCTAATATAGGACCTACTATAATAAATACTTTATCTAAGTCTAGCTTAGCTTTTAGATGTAATAGGGTGTTACTAGAGTTAACTTCCTAGTACCTAAAAGGTGTTAGTAGATTAAGAGTTAATAGTAAAAGCTTAGGTTATAATCTATAATAACTTATAAATAATAGAAGATATTTTATAACTGTTTTATATTAGCGTTCTATAGTTAAAGGATTAAATTACTAATACTATCCTAATAATACGCATCCTATTAACTATATACCTAGGCTTCTTAGCTAGCTTTGTACTTCGTGTTTACTAAGATCGCGAATCGCGAATTTATTACGTATTTAGCTTTATACTTTATATTTGCTAAGATTACAAATTATAAATTTATTACGTATTTAGCTTTGTACTTTATATTTACTAAGATTGTAAATCGTAAATTTATTACGTGTCTCTATTATAGTTAGTCTCCTATCCTAGTTTATTTCCCTATAGGTTATACGTGTTGTTATTACTTATAGTAGGGCTTATTAGTTTAAATTAGTTTTCTCTTGTTATAACTATAATACTATTCCCCTCTCTAGACAAGTTTTTATTTCTCTATCCTAGGCCTAGGGTTATTAGTCTAGTTTCTTTGTTTATTTCTAGTTCTTTATTATTCTCTATATCTTCGCGTTCTAATTATAATAAACTTCTTCTTATTACTTGTATTACTTATAATAGGGTTAAAATATTTCCCTATACCTATTATACTTAATTAAAACTTACTTACCTTATATCTTTAAAGGATAGCAAACACTATAATAAGTGTATCTTAGCTAATATTTAATATAAGTACACACCTTTTAGTATCTCTCTTATAGAGTGTAAGTACTTAATTTCTATATAGTTTCTTCTTACTAAGTTATATAGGGTAAGCCGTTAACTAAGCTTAAGAGATACTATTATTATAGCTTATAGAGGCTAAAGCTAAGTATAAGCTAACTCTTTATAAGCTAGTAGATTTTTATTCTTATATTAAGTATCTTTATAAGATAAAGGCTTATAATAACGCTAAATTATCTAAATAGTCTTATGCCTTAGAGGCTAAGATAGACCTTAAAGATATAGTCTAAGCTACTCTAGCTCTTATTATATTAGGCGTTCTTAACGCCTCCTTATTTAGCGCTAGTAGTACTAATTTTCTTAGTTTACTACAAGGCGCTTTAGAGGGTTTTAATTTTAGAACTCTTCTAGTTTCTTAGAGTAATTAAGATTATCCTCTAGTTCTTATATTTCTTCCTATAGTTATCCTTTTTTATCTATACCTATCTATTCTACTAAGTAGTAGTCTCTTCTATTTTAGAACTAGTACTATAAGATTTTCTTAACTTCTTATTCTTCTTATTCTCTATACGTGTCTACTTTATATACTAGTAGTTCTACTTCTAGTAGTACTTGTTCTAGTAAGGCTACGTAGAATATTAGGTATATCTTTATCTTATTTAGTAGCTTTAATTTAAATATAACTAGTATAACTTCTTTCTTAATTTTATATAGTTCTATTTTAACGTAGTCTAATTTTAAGCTTAGTCTCTTACTTTTAATATTCTTTTATACTAACTATACTTTTTCTCTCTCTTTAAATTAAAGTCTCTTTTTATACTTCTTATTATAGTATTTTGTTATACAATTATATAAGAATTCTATATCTTATCTTAGTTAATTGTATATATCTTGAAGTCTATTAGTAAAACTTTCTCTTCTTAGAGACTAAAATATCTAATTTCTTAGTATCTAGTATATATTAGGTTTAAATCTATAGTTTACAAAGAAGAGTAATACTCTTATTGCTACGTTCTTTACGCTATTATATACTAACTATGCTATAGGTAGTAACTATACTTAATTATTCTAGTTATAGTTAAGGTAGCATCTTAGGTATTGTTCTACTATCTAATTTATTTATTCTAACTATCTATCTATTTATAAGTAATATGCTATAGATATTATATATTTAATTCCTAATTACGCTATTATTGTTCTCTATAGTTTTAATATAAATCGTACGTCTCTATCTATAATAATCTTATCTAGTAGTCTATATTAACTAATTACAGTTCCTAGAACCTAGTATATAGTAACCTCTATCCTACTTTTCTCTTTATATAGTCTAAAGTATATATACTTTATAAGCTTATCTACTATTATTAAGATTCTATTATACTTAACTCTTAATATTAGGTTTTTAGACTTTAGTAACTTTATAATAAAGTCTATTATAATAACTCCCTATAGTTATTCTAGTACTTCTACTAGTTATAATATTCTATATAGTGTATATTTATTATATTTATTCTTTTAATATTCTATATAGTCTTGTAGTACTTTTATTACTAATTATCTTGCTTTTAGAATATAGTAGTCTTATAGTAGTCTATCTAATATTTTCTTAATACCTTAGTAACTATATACTAGTAATTTATAGAATTATTATATAAATTCTCTCTAGATCTTCTTTAGAATATATATTCTTTTATAAGCTTATATAAATCCTTTTTAGATTTCTAGTTTCTCTATTTCTTTAGATACTTCTTTTATTATTTTCTAAATCTATTTATCTAGCTCGCTACTCTTCCTTTTAAGTATTATAGCTATTTTATATATATTTAGGACTAAGTATCTTTCTTTATTCTTAACTAGAACTATACTAGTAGCGCTTACTTCTTTTTATAAGTCTAGCCTTTTACTAAAGGCGTCTATAAACTAATTATCTTTCTCTTTTATATATATAATTTCTATATTAAATATTAATAAGTATTCCTACTATCTTATATAGCGTTATAATAATTCTTTATTTATTATAAATTCTATAAGATTCTTATAGTTTGTATAGATCTTTATCTAATATTTTACTCTTTATAAGTATACTCTCTATTACTTAAATACTTTATAAATTACTAGTATTTCTTTATTATAGATTAAGTAGTTAAGTTCTACTATCTTTATTTTCTTAGAGAAGTACTTAACTAAGTATTCTTTTTTAGTCTCTAGGTCTTCCTATATTAGTACTATTCTATAGACTAAGTTAGATACGTCTATCTTTACTATTACTAGTAGGTCTAGGTTATATATTCTAATAACTAGGTTTTTTATAAACTTCTTCTTAATCTTCTTAAATACTTTATTGTATTCTTTTATCTATTTAAATAGCGTATCTTTTTTTATAAGTCTTATTATTAGTTCTATATCTTTAGACTATCTTACTATTAGCTTTTTATAAAAGTTAGCTAGCCTATAAAATTATTATACCTCTTTTAGGTTTTTTAGTATTAGCTATTTATTAATTAACTTAATCTTCTCTAGATTAATCTTAATCTTTCCTAGTTCTATAATAAACTCTAGGAAATCTATTTCTTTTATATAGAACTTGTATTTTCTTATCTTAAGAAATATTTTAGCTTCTACTAGTTTTTCTAGTACTTTATATATATATTATACGTGTTCTTCCTCTATTTCTAAGAATATAAAGATATTGTCTAAGTATATAAATATAAATATATCTAAGTACTCTTTTAGTACTATATTAATCCTTTCTTAGAATACTACTAGTATATTTATTAAGCTAAATAGTATAACTAAATATTTATATAATCTCTATTATATTCTAAATACTATTTTCTATTTATTACCTTCTTTAATTCTAATTTAGTAGTAGGCGTTCTAGATATCTAACTTTGTAAAGATTGTTACTTTCTATAGTTTATCTTATATTACGTCTATCTTTAGTAAGGGGTATTAGTTCTTATTTATAACTATATTAGTTTTTCTAAAGTCTATACAAGGTCTTTTATTACTTATTCTTTTCTTATCTATAAAGATAAGTCTATAAGCTACTAAGGATTTAGATTCTCTTATCTATCCTTTTTTTATTACGTTTTAAATAAATACTTATTTAATCTTTAACTCTTTTTCTATTTTCTAGTAAACTAGGCTCTACTCTACGTCTTTTCTTTTTTCTATTTCTATCGCTAAGTCCTATAGTTAATATTCTAAAAGGTAATCTTTAGGTTCTATAAGCTATTCTTCTTATCTCTTATATTCTTCTAGGAATTCTCTCTTATAGGTATTCTTGTAGGCCTTTAACGTATCTATTCTATAGTAGTTAATCTTTTCTATTCTCTAATTAATATATAAGTTAGTTATCTATAACTATAGTATACCTAATATTATATCTTGTTTATTATTAATTATTGTTATATCTATAACTATATTCTTAATTTCTAGTCCTTCTAACCTTAGTATTAAAGGTACTATCTTAAACTATATTAGTTCTTAGAATAGTTTTCTTTTAATTATACTTAGTTATTAAAGGTATTTCTTTATTATATACTTTATTCTCTATATTTCTATAAACTTCTTTAATATAAAGTTTCTTGTAGCTCTACTATTAATTATTAATTATACTTTCTTTTTTTAGTATATACCTATTTTTGTAATATATAAGCCTCTTATACCTTCTAGTTTTTCTTATTTAAGTAGCTTTATAAATTATCTATCTTTTTAAGGCTATAGGCCTACTTTAAGTTTATATTCTTTATATTTTAGATATTTATTATTTATATATTTATACTATAGTCCTCCTTAGACGCATTTCTTAGATAGTTTTAGGCTAGGTCTTACTACTAAGTATCTATCTTCTAGAATTACTTCCTATTCTTAGATATTTTCTACTAGAATTACTCTTATATAGTTATAGCCTCTTCTTCTTATAGGCTATATATTATTATTTACTTTAGGGTTCTTATATATAATATAATTCTTATCTAAGTATAATATCTATAATACTTTAAAGTGTACTAGATGTTTTAGATCTATTATTTTATTATCTCCTTCCTAGTATTTACTTTTACTAAGTGTGTCTATTATTAGAATATAGTATACTACTAGTACTCTTAGTATATAGGCTTTATTAATCTATTACGTTTTTTTTATAAAGTATTACTATTCTTTTTATATAGGTATTCTTCTTACTATAACTATATATTACTTTATTTATTCTTAAAATAGTATAAACTTTATTTCTTTAGGATTACGTTCTTTCTAGTCTTTGTACGCTTCTTTTATACTTATAACTAGTAAGTATTTTTAAATAAACTTCTATTCTTTATCTTATTCTTCTATATCTATAGTTATATAGCTATTATAGCTATATATTATTAGCTAAGTATACTCTATACCTCTTATACTAACCTATCTCTTACTTTCTTATAGTCCTTTAGAGGTAGTTGTAGTAGTCTCTTTATTTAGTACTAGTTTTTTAGCCTAGATTAATAGTACTAAGGGCTCTTCTCCTTCTAGATCTTCTTCTAGTAAGTTTATTACTTAGGCTATTTCTTTTAGCTAAGCTTTTATTCTATCTTCTTTTATTATAGCTACTCTATATCTCTATTTCTATAAAAACTATACTACTCTTTACTTACTAGAAAGATATATATAGTAGTTATTATTATAATAAAAGGTCTAATAGAGTATTATATATTATACTTCTTTACTCTTAGCTACTTTCTTTTAAGGTTTAGCTTATACTTATAGTACTTCTTTCTTCTTTTTAGTTATCTTTAACTAGGTTTCTTTTTTTAAGTTCTTATTCTTATAGTCCTTTATAAAGTATCTAGGTTTCCTATATTTATAATATACTATATCCTTTCTTTTCTTTAATTAGTAGTTTTTTACGTAGTAGCCTAGTTTACTATAGTTAAAGTATGTAAAGTCTTTATTCTTCTTTTTCTTTCTATCTTTATTAGTATTAAGGATTATAGAGTCTCCTTTATTATAATTCTAGGTATAGCCTCTATATTTATTTTTCTTCTATTCTTAAAGATCGTTATTAATTTATATTACTTGTTATTTTAGAGCTTCTAGTATCTTTAGTTTTTCTATATATATTATCTTATATTAAATTTTTAAGTTTAGTCTTTACTTAAATTATAATATTAAAGCTAACTTATTCTATTCTATATTTTGTAATAGTTATTTAAATTATAATATATACTTAAGAACGCTTTAGCTTTGTATAAGCTTTTCTAGCTACTCTTTAGCTTATTAGGTAACGTCTATATCTCTAAATACTACTCTTATTTATTTAGTAAAGTACTTATAACTTCTAAAAATAGCTCTAGTTTTATCTTTCTAGGTTATTAGAGAGTATATTATATAGTCTATCTAGTAAGGTTTATACTATCTTATTACGTCTTCTTTAAGGTATAACCTAATATATATTACCTTCTTTTCTTCTATATTAAAGTATAGTACTTATATATCTATTTAGAGTTATACTAAAGTAATAAAAAGTCTTAGTTTCTCTCTTATTCTATTAAACTTCTTAAAGATAGGTATCTTAAGTAGTTTCTTTGTTATACTTATTACTAGACGTTATATAATTAGTTCTATCTAATTCTAACCTTTAATAATAGCTTTAATCTATACTTTATTTTACTTTACATAATCTTATAGTTCTTTATTCTATATTTCTAAAGTATTAATTACTATTTTTATATCTTTTTTATCTAAGATTAAATTATTAATTTAGTCTTTAATTATTTCCTATATAGTACTATTAGACTTATAACTACTCTTAGGGGCTTTACTTATTTTAGTTAAACTTTCTACTATTATATTAGCTAGACTATATACTACTTACGCTTTACTTCTTATAATAACTAAATTAGTAAGGTATAACAAAGTATTACTAGAGTTAACTTCTTAGTACCTAAAGAGTATTAGTAGATTAAAAGTTAATAGTAAAAGCTTAAGTTATAATCTATAATAACTTATAAATAATAGAAGATATTTTACAACTATCTTATATTAGTGTTCTATAGTTAAAAGATTAAATTACTAATACTATCCTAATAATGTACATCCTATTAACTATATACCTAGGCTTTTTAGCTAGCTTTATACTTTATATTTACTAAGATCGCAAATTATAAATTTATTACGTATTTAGCTTTATACTTTATATTTACTAAGATTATAAATCGCGAATTTATTACGTATTTAGCTTTATACTTTATATTTACTAAGATTATAAATTATAAATTTATTACGTATCTCTATTATAGTTAGTCTCTTATCCTAGTTTGTTTCTCTATAAGTTATACGTATTATTATTACTTATAGTAGGGCTTATTAGTTTAAATTAGTTTTCTCTTATTATAACTATAATATTAGAGCTACTAACTATTTAGCTAATTTCTTATTATTTAAAGCCTTTATCTTATAAAGATAAAAGAGATAAGCTTAATTCTCTACTAGCTTACTTTATATAAGCTCTTAGATCTACTTATACTTAGCTTTAGCCTCTATAATTTAAGATAGTAATTTCTTTTAAGTTTAGTTAATAGCTTTCCTTATTATTATTAAGCCTAGACGTAAAAATAAGTATAATAAATATATACTTAAAGAGAAAGATACTAAATATATTATAAAAACTATATATATTTATATAAATATATACTTTATAAGCTTTACTATTATTTATAGAAATAATATAAAGAAGAGACTTAGGATTTAATTTAAAAGAAGTATAATAAAAATAAGAAAATATTTTAATACTATTATATAATACGTAATTAGTAAGAAGGTAGTAATAATATATAGATAAAATAAGTATAAGAGAGAATAAAGAACTCTATATTAATAAAGAAACTAGATTAATAATACTAGCTCTAAAATAGATAAACTAAGGCCTATTTAGAAGAAAAGATAGTATTATAAGTATAATAAAGAAAATTAAGATAGAGCTAATTAGTCTTAACTTAAATACTAATAAAGTATAAAATAAGTAAAGTAATAATCTTAATTAGAAGACTATATATAACTAGGATACCTAGTATAATCTATAATCTATAGATTCTTAGTATTAATAGATTATAAATTAAGAAGATCTATAATTTACTAGTCTTAGTAGCTATAGATTATAGATTATAATAAGTATATAGTTAATAGAGTACGTATTATTAAAATAGTATTAGTAATTTAATCTTTTAACTATAGAACGCTAATATAAGATAGTTATAAAATATCTTCTATTATTTATAGTTATTATAGATTACTTTTAAGCTTTTACTATTACTTTATAATCTACTAACCTCTTAATATAGGTACCTATAGTTAATAATAGGTAGCCTATAATACTTTATATTTACTAAGATCGCGAATTTATAAATTTATTATATAATAGCTTTATAACTTTATATTTACTTAGATTATAAATTTATAAATTTATTACATATCTATATTATAGTTAGTCTCCTAATTAAGCTTATTATCTTATAAGTTATTACTTTACTTATCTTATACTTTATTAGTAACTAAGCGTAGACTAATTAGTTTTATCTCGATTTCTCTTATTACTACTATAATATAACTATAGAGTAATAATATATAATATTATAAGATATCTTCTATTATTTATAAAATATTATAGATTATAATATAAGCTTTTATTATTAACTTCTAATCTACTAATAACTCTAAGAGAAAGGTTACCTATAGTTAATAATGAGAGACCTATTATAGTATATAGTTAATAATAATATATATTATTAAGATAGTATTAATAATCTAATTACTAACTAAAAGTAATAATACTTTAATATCTTTTTTTAAGAATTATTATATAATTATAATAAGTACTTTAGTTATTACCTTTAAATTTACTTATACTCTTTTAAAAGCTTTAAGTAGTTAATAACTTAAAGTTTTATTATAAAAGTACTTATAATATATTACTTTAAATCTCTTATTCTTATTAGAAGCTAGGCTTACTAGTGTATATACTAGCTCTATTAGGTAACTACAATAATTTTAACCTAATTAAAAATGTATTAGATAAGATTAAGGGAGAGAAGAATAGTAATAAAAAAAATTAAATCCGGACGTAAAAATAGGGACAGACGATTAAAGGTAAGGGCTATAGGTATACTTAGAAAGCGAGATCGAAATATGTTCGGGGGTTTTTTTTAACCAATGAGTGTAACTAGAATCCTAGTACTAAGAATAAGGAGAAGGGTATAGGGAAAAAAAATGGCAGCCTATTGAGATGCTTCTGAGTTTTTCTACTACTAGAAATTAGTTATTCTTCTTCACTCAGTCTTGAACTCAAGTCTGATCCGCGGTACCTCCTTGCTGCCCCTGGGCATTGTGTACGTGAAATTCCAGAACTCGAACTCGTTGATCGTCTTGCCTGATCCACCCACCAAGCCATGAAAGGCGACAGTATAGTTTGGATTGATTGTTCCTGACACTTGGACTTGAATGCCCTCAACATCCTCCCAAGAGCTGACATCCCTCTTACCATCCCAACTGTTCGTTCCAACATTGAACGAAAAGCTACTTGTGACGTTGCCTCTTGGATAGCTCAGCTCTAAAAATAGCTCGCCTACATTGACATCCAATGCGTACGTCTGAGAGTATAAGCTAGCCCAGCCCACGCTTCCATCTGCTCTAGCCCATTGCACAACCGCAGGATTGAAGGAGTTTGGATTTTTGGCGGGTCCGCCAACCACGTTCTCCGAAAACGACTCGGCTCCAATGGTAAGATTTTGGGATAACCATGCCGTGATATTGCGTGGATAAGTATCGTATGGTGGAGAAAAGGCAGATGTTTTGACAGTGTGAGTGCCGGGAAAGCTGAGTAGAGCGGAAAGTGTAGCATTTGGGATCAGTGTGTTGTGATAAGGGGCAAGGATCGCAATGAGTGGTGATATAGCAAAATCATCTTTGTGGCCCATCAAATATGGCTAGTCAATAGTCAGTCAGTATCGCTGGGCAGTAGCCATGGGTGATATGCTCACCTTTGCATTAACCGGCGCTTTTTCCTTTCCAACTAAAGTCCACATCTGCAATGCAAGAATACTGAGATACCGATTCATGTCAAACCCGTAACTTCTATCCCATGGTCCAGCAACATTCTTCAAATTTGCATTATACAGTTGCCCTAGCGAAGTCCATGTTTGTCGAATCATCTCAGGACCATACTTTCCCATCAAACTATCTTCTGGTAGGTACTTTGCCCAAAGTGTGAGCGCGTAAAGTGAGACGCCAGCATATGTGCCGGAGTTAAATTCCGAAAGCGTGTTATCGCGAGTGAAGAGGTCGATGATTTCTTTCGCGTAATGTTCACCCGCCATTGTCATATTCGAATCCCTAACGCGGCGCCCTACCCAGCCCGAGACAAAAGCGCGCATGATGGACGGATTCGAGTATGCTGGATAAAGGTTGTCATCATCGATACCTCCTACGCGGTAGCTATCACCGATAGTGGTATTGTACAAGCTTTCAACCATGTACTTTTGAACGTCCTGAGGGATTAGATGTGGAAACTCCTCCAACATGAGGACAAACGTCGTGCCTACGAAGCCGCGCCAATTCGGGTCCCAGGAGTTATATATGACAGGCAGATATTGCCTACTCCCTACGGTGGGTTCCTCTGGGTAAATTTGATAGTCGCCGTACCTTGAGAATAACAGTCAGCATTTTCGACAATTTGCAACCGCAGTCGTGCTGTCCACCCCAGTGTTTGTGAGTGCTTACCACTGCGCACTTTCGTTCTTGAACTGGGCCCCCACTACATTCCTGACAATTCTAAGCGCCTGCTCAATATCATTCGCTTCGTTGCGTGCCAGTAATCCGGCCGCATACCAAACACTTGCTCTTGTCTCATGCGTCAGGGCAGCTGCACTCAGGCTATACAAATATCCTCTTTCGTTGTCGTAATACATGTCCAACCAATTCATCGACTCTTCCAGCATGTTTATTGCGAACACTGCAGTATCATTGCGCTTGTCGAGATGACCATTTGCAAATGCACCAGGCGCGAGTACACTCAACGCGAACAACAACTTTTGTACCATGATGCCAAAAAAGGCTAGCGATGTATACGCAATGGGAGCAAAGAGGGAATAAACATCTCCATGGTGAGGAGCTGCAACGACACCACATCATCAAGCAACGAACCGAGGTTGTTCAGCGAGCGGTGAGCAGTGCACTAATCGTCTTGAGAGGGAAAGCAAGTAGCTTGGAAACGGAGAACAAGTGCAATTCGGGGCTGTTCTCCGCTTATGGAAGAATTCGTTTATGCGGAATTCGGAGTAAAATATTGCGAGAGGGTAGGCTTAAGGTTAGTTAGAACTATGCCCATCGTGGAAGTTTGGCCGGACTTTTGCCAGAGATATGGCAAGAGCTACCGCGAATACCAGACGACGCGCTGCGTCAAGATATCAATATCAACACCTATCGTGGGATGTCTAAATTGAGCGTCTACTTGCTTATCATGGATTGCTTGATTTGCCCCTGCAACAGTGTTTCTTGCTCTGAGGCCTTCGTCTTCGCTTCGTTACCATTGTACCGTATTGCCAAGAGATTTGTTAGCAATGTGTAATCATTGATGAAGATGCGAGACACGGCTGCAAATGCAGGCTATTAAATCTTGCTGCGGCTCTCAGCTAATCTCTCTATATCCGCAGTCTGACCTGATGCCTGCAGTGCTGCCCATACCTTTAGTACAACACCCTACGCGCCAGGGCCTAACAGTACCCAATATGTCACGTTTCTGGCTGTAGGCGCAGGCTTAATCGCCTCCTATAGGCAACTTAGGTCGTGCGACCCAGGTTTCACTACCGGGATAGCCCGACTGCTTGGAACTGAGCGGAGCAGTGCGAGACTGTTGCTGCGTTTGTAGCGTGGAAACTTCGACGATGCTCGTGTCGATCAGCGGATGGAGTCAAAGCTCAGATGCAGATCAAGTTTCAGATGAGAATACGCTTGCTTTTGTATCCATGGATGGACATAGTGTCATGTTCTTACTGCATCTCAGAACACGGGGGACTGACCAAAGCATCATGCAATTAGGGAATTCCATCGACAGCCTCATTATGAAGATACAGTACTATGCTATTGGGACCGATGCATGCTTACCATCTGTCGTTCCTTCCGTTGGCCGAAGCGTGGGCGTAAATCGGCCAAACGTGTGGATATACGTGGAAATGCGTGGGGCAGGAAAATTGTTGGGAAGGCAGAAACAACTGAGCCGGAACAGCGGGAGCAAATTTTACTTCATATACAGCGAGGCGACGATAGATTGGCGGAGAAGTATACTACGTGGGGTGCTGACTTTCCGAGTACGGAACAGGGCAATCCGCACCATTGATTCGACAGAGCAAAATTGGTGCTGACCTTGATCTGTTCAAAGGTCAATCAAAAAGTGTCAGTTGCATATGGCATTAAGTAATCTCATTCGCTGTCCTACATCCCCTTTCCACGCTCTACATGACGTGCTGATAAGTCCAGTCATTCAACTTGCTCTTGAAATAGAGGCAAGTCGCAAAAGGGTATCTACATTCGCCAGAGAAATACATCCAGTACGCCAGGGTTATTAAACCAATTTGAGGGCTTACGAAGTTATCGGCTGTCACCGGCTCAAGTGCCACCGAGACAGTAAAGGTGAGATTTTTTTAGGACCATAGAGAGAGCACGGACTTCACATACATACTTCCGCCCGCAAGCCTGTACCAAGTGGCTTGTTAGAAGAATGCCCTACATTCCAGTTGTCGGTGCTTGCAAACTCGAGTACTGGTAAGAAACCGCTAGCCTTTATAACAAAACAATGAGATTGGAACACCTTCCTCGTTTATCAATGACAAGACAGAAAGAAACCGTGGCTCATAATCTCAGTAAGATGGATCTATAGTAGGGGTCCAGTTTCCCGGGCTTAGGGGTGTAAACCATACATCCGGGTTTAGTGGCGTGTTACCGACACGAGACGGATTTAGGGTGGTCCATGGGGTGATAAGAGTGGTCCATTAAAATAGCAAAGTAGCCAGACTCCATGCGTTATGTTCCGGAAGTAAGAATAAGGGTATCTCCGGACACTGTAATATGACGGAGGAACAAACAGCAATGCCTGACGGTCACAGAAATCTACCAGCGGCAAGGGAAATCAAACGACATCATTCTGAGACTAATACCGTTTTGAGCCAGACTGAGGATTACGCGATGATTGTGGTTGTTGTGATAAAGGATATTCTGTGCAAGTCGACTATTAGCAAGAACGAGAAGTGAATGATGATGGGTTTGGCCACTTACGGTGACCATCGGACGCGATATAGTAACCCGGGGCGGGTGTTGCACTAGTGGGGCTTAGCGGTAGACCAAATATTGTTCGTCGAAGTATCCAAAATACCTTGGGGTGGCATACTGGCTCGTAGGAGGAGCCGTCTGTCGACCATATGGGTCCGCTTGTGCCTGGCCTGGGTAAGAAGAATATGGGGACTGCGAGGGATATCCTTCCCTTCCGGTAGGTTGCTGGTATCCCGAGTATGGGTCCGCTGGCTGTGTCCTCGGAGCTGCAGCGGCAGGTGCAGCCTGATAACCTCCGGGATGCGAGCTTCCATACGGGGCCGTTGGGGTTGTTGTGTAGTGGGGTTCACTACCAGAATAGCTGGAAGATGCGTAGGTCGCTCTTGACGACGAAGATCCCTGGCGGGGAGGCTGTTCGTAAGGTTCCGTGGGAATATCGAATGGTTTTGAAGGACCCCAATGCTGACGCGCAGCATGTGTTCGGGAGTCCTGGTAAGCAACTAAAGAAGAGTCAGGGCCTCTCGATACCTTAGTATCTCGAACATATGGACTATGACTACCTCCACGTCCTGCTTCGCCCGGTTGCCGTTCCTGTTGCCAACGTTGTGAATCCAACTTCAAATCCTGTATCATTTGCTGTACGAGTCTATGTCAGCTCACTGCACATGCTTTGGTCAGTCACTAGGTCCACCTACCGAGGTGAGAGTTCGATATGCTGTTATCCAGTAGCCAGCTTGGCCCTATCTGCTTGTCAGTATTACAATGAGTGGTCTTGGGGCATTTTGTCAGGACCTGATATTCTCCGGTGCCAACGCCTGGCTTCACTAGCGCATCTGGCCCTAGATAACGCTGGATATCGGCGGTGATGACCTCTCGGGCGATGCCATCGCCTGGCACAAACCACTGATTTGCCCGGGACATGGCGACAGAGAGGCTCGCAGGTGCAGAAAGGAGAGGAAGGAAAAGACGACACTGATGCTCAGTGCCTGGGAAAGGGCCTAGCTATACGAGCCAAAAGGGAGGGGAAGACGGAACGGTGAGCAGGGATGGAAAGTACAGACGGGCTGCAGTGTCTGAGGGCTTCAGATATCCAGCGAGGTTCTAGAAGAGAGCGCAAAAGCGAGAGCAGGCAGAGATGGGGGGGACCTGACCAATATACCGGCACTTAGAAGTGGGCCTGTGACAGAGGGAAACGCTCGATTGGCGTGGCTGCGGCGAGCCTCTTTTGGAATCCGAGAGCAGGGTAACTAATGGTGGTTGCAGCGACCTGGCAGGGTGGCGGGGGGTTGCAATATCAGCAGTGGTGAGCCCAATAGGTCCCTAGCAGGTACACAGGACGGGCACGAATGGCACCGTTACGCACGCTCAAAGCACTTTGCTGGGTATGGGCGACAGGAGCAGTACCTGTGGACGGCTCACTCTGTGCGGCTCTTTGGCGACGCAACTGAGGTCAGCGGGCAAGTGGGAGGCCGGCTGTGGTGCTATAATTGGCTGGAGCAGCAGGCAGACAGCGGCGGGCGTCTGCACGTCAATCGGTCGGGCAGCAAGTCAACGAGACGAGCAGTGATGTCACACAACAACGCGAGCGCGTAGCAGATGGCGGAGGGTGTACTGTGCCTGGAGCTGGTGCTGTTGTTGTTGTTGTGGTTGTTGTTGTTATTGTTGTGGTGGTGTGCAGTGTGATGTGGTAGTGTGGCAGAAGAAGAGAAGAAGAGAGAGAGGAACAGCGCAGGCACCGGAGGCGGCCGAACTATCTACTTATTTCTGAGCTACGCAATCAGGCCTCAGGTACCCATCCAAAGAACTGCTGGAGCTGGCCTTTTGCACGATTTGGGTACCACCGCGCCGTGCTGCAGCTCAGGTGGGCGGCCAACTGTGGGGACGCATGCCAGCAGTGGCGCCGTTGGGCACCAATCCTGCTGTGAAGATGCCCAGCCAGGGCGAGCCCAGCGGCAGACACCTTGCTGGAAGCGTGATGCCTGTGGTGGGTGAATTCTTTGAGCAGCTGGGCCAGCGACGAACCATGGCAACACCAGCTCCTGCTAATGTCCCGCAAGGTGGTCGTCATGGCTGCGGTGGTGGAGGAGCGCAAGGTGGTGGCCCTGGCCATGGCTGTCGCCGTATGAAGCCTAGCGTGGCTTGGCACAGTGCCAGTGAACAACTGACAGAAAACATGTCATGGACCCTTTGTCTTCTCACCGACTTGCCATCGTCCTATTCATATTCCGTGCCATCTGCTTCCTCGGGCACATCTGCATGGTCTCGATCGTCAAGACTCTCAAAACCCTCCATTAGCCTCACCGCTACCTATGGGATCCCTCCCTCCTTCCGCCGTCTTGACATCCACTTGCTCGCACTTTTCCTCGTGGCCGTTGCCCATTAGTTGATTGCAATCTTGCAACACTTGCCTCCTGCAGCATGCCGTGATGGGCGCCTTTTTCAGGCAATAATCATGTGTCTCGCGCTCTAAGAGTTACAAGCACCCGAGAATTAATGCGCACCAGTTCATTACCCGCAGAAGCTGCAGTGCCCAAAGCTAGGAGAATATCCCTCTCTTGCACCACCGCGCATACCCGACTCGTCTAGCCCTGTACAACCTATTGCAACCATACACGGCTCGTGAATATTCCATCATGCCTCTCCCTCTATCTTAACGCTCCAGTCAACTGGATAGACTTCGACTTCCACCCCCTTTCCTTAGACCTGTAGGCTCCCCTTCATCAATTGAGACGTCTGAATGCCCAAAATCGGACCTACAGATGTGATTGCCCGCCGCTTGACTATCCAATGTTGCCGGTTATGATGCTGACGACTTTACTTCTTGAACAACAGTCCGATAGCTTTGTAATCAGCCAAGTAGGTATCTTTGGATATAATTTATTAGATACAAGGCCCTAAGGTAACGGCATGTCGCTCGCAACGTCGAGCAGAAAACTTGCTGCGCGACGTAAGCGTGAAATGTCCAAGTTGACGATGAACAATTCTGCAGTAGATACAAACCACCCTAGGCTCGTACCACTCATTATTCCTGATGGTCGATTTCAAGTGGCACTACATATCGTTACGGCACTTGCTTTGTACCTGAGCCCAACGACAACCGGGTAGCATGACGATCATTTCTTCATCAAGTCGCCGGCTCACTTCTCAACATCAAACACCTACGACTGGCGCCTGCCGTGCAATTGTAATAGATGCTATTACGACGTCACTACTGCAAGGGACATGCATCTGCGACCAGGAGAAGCGCCTGCAAAACGGCAACCGCAAGGACCACTCACTTTCAATATCTACCAATCTTCCCCTCTCGCCACTCGTGGCCCACCTCACTCCATCCACCAATATCAATTGGATCCAATCATGTATGTCTCCAGCAATTTCTTGCCGAAGAGATCCATAAGCTTCACAACACCGAGTGGCATTGGGGAGATTTTCGGTAAGGACTCGAGGACTCGAAGGATGAGGCATACCAATGTAGATGTCACGACTGATATTGTGATTGTGTATGCGGCAGTAGCGTACAGAAAGGAGCGTAAGATCTGGACGGGGCATAGTGAAAGGCTGTTTCGTCAGCTCCCAATAAGCTGTTCATTCAGAAGTGCGAAATGCAATACGCATAGTGCATTAGTCCGATGTCTCGTAGTGCCAGATATGCCGACCCCCTTTTTCGAAGGGAGAGAACGTGTAGTTGTAAAAGATAATATTGATTGGTACCATCATTACGTGGCTCTAGGGATGTTGAGTTGTAAGCTTTGATTCTTGAATGGCAAACGAATGTCCATAGAGCAAAATGTGCAAATGTACACATTGCTAACTTGCATCATACTCGCCATTAAGGAGTCTTCTCCGTATATACGGATCTATTATACACCTAGCTCACGAGTCAGTCGATTAAAACAGCCGCTTTGTGTCTGATTGGAATTATCTCTGTAGGTTTGTCTGGCCTGCTTTACAGTGTGCATATGTCGTAGCCACATATTCATTCACAACACGTACAAGGCAAGGAAGTAAGGCCATCATCAAGTAGGTACTCAGTAAATTAAAACTAAAACTCATAGCTAGCAGTCGAGACGGCCAGAAAAGCAGCCGGTTTCTGGGGTATCATCTGTACATCCATTCATTCATCCATGTTGTGCATCTGCAGATCCATCTTATACCCCAAACGCCTCGAAAAGCAGACTTGCAAAGTAAATTATCGTTCATCGAAGGGAAATGTAGAGAATCATACTCCATGTCGTGCCATGCAAAAGCCCAGCAAACCGAACATACGCCTAGTAATGAGGCTCGTAAGAGATTCCAGCCCAGTCTTCGAATGAGGCGATAGCCATGCTTGCGAAGCGTGCAATCTGCTCCGTGAAGTCGGACCGACCAACATCCATGCCGACGGGAATGAAGCCAAATACGTAACGACCATTGCCAAAGGCGCCGCCACGAGTATGAGAGCCGGAATAGAAGCCTATGCCGTTGGCAGTGCGCCAGACCTGAAGCTCTAGGTAGAGCCTGAGAATGGTGAAGAGGAGAAGACCGGCAACAGCGTACATGAAGTAATGGGAGTTTTTAGATTTGGCAGGCTTAGGTGAGGGTGTGATGGGTGTAGCGGGCTCAATGGTAGCCAAAGAGGTCTGTACGCCGGTGCTGGAGGTTGGACTCGAGGTTGGAGACGTCTGTGTTCCTGCTGTGCTGGTGGAAATAGAAGATGTAGGCATATCACCTGGGATTGCGGCGATGGGTGCGGTCTGTGTCTCAGAGGTCTTTGGCATTGCGGTTTGTGTCGCAGAGCTAGTGATCAATACAGGAGAAGTTTGCGTCTCAGAGCTGATTGGCATGGAAGTCTGTGTCTCGGTGCTAGAGGTAAGCATTGAGAAAGTTTGCGCCTCGGAATTAGCTGCCGTCTCAGTCTGTGTCTCAGAGCTGGTGACAGACACTGGAGAGGTTTGTGTCTCAGAGCTAGTAGACAAAGGAGTCTGGGTCTCGGTGCTGTTGGTAAAAACGGACGTCTGTGTAGCTGTGCTAGTAGTTGAGACGACTTGCACATCAATGGGCTGCATTTCATGGGTGACAGTGATGGGTGTGAGAGTCATAGAAAAAGGTACAACGGTAGCTTCGAGCGGAGTGACAGAAGTCAATGCGACTTCAGAGAGGCCGAAGTTGGAAGATTCAGTCTGGATCGATGCGTCGGCAGTGATGAAGGATGATTCGATGGCAGAGACAGACGTTGATGTGATGGTAGAGAAGTCGAGGGTGGGAGACTCGGTCTGGATAGAAGCATCTTGGGTGATGATGGAAGACTCGGCGGGAGTGATGGAGGCAGCTGCGACGGTAGAAAAGCCAAGGGTAGGAATGGCGGACCACTGAGGAGTAATGTCGACAACGGTGGTGATTTCGGATAGCTCAATGGGCTCGTAGATGGAAGGCTCAAAGTCGTCGGACTGGGCATCGAGCTCGGCCTGGAGCGAGTCGCCAAAGGTAGAAAAGGGGAGGGGAGCTTCGGTGGTGGGTGAGGTGGCTGCGGTAGTGATGACTTCGTGGGCCTCTTCGGCGGCGTTGAGAGTGCGCTGGCGCTCCTTCTGGAACTGACCCTCGAGGTGTGCGATGCGCTCGTCCTTGACGATGAGTGTGCGCTCGTGGTCGGCGATGATGGCGGTGAGACGGTCGATGTCGGCCTCGAGGCCCTGGTTGGCGGCGTCGAGCGACTCGATCTGGTGCAGCTGGGCCTCGAGCTCCTCCGTACGTAGCTGGGCCTCCTGCCACTGAGCGAGCAGGTCCTGAAACTTGAGCTCGGCGTCGTGCCTCTCCACCTCGAAGCCATCCTTCTCGAGGTCGAGGGCGGCACGGGTCTCCTCGGAGAAGTTGAGGTCGGCGAAGGCTTTGATGAGGGCGTTGTTGAGGTCTTTGGTTGACGCCTTCTCGTCGCTGAGCTCGTGCTTAAGGGCGTCGCACGTGTCGCGCAGCTCGCGCAGCTGCGTCTTGTACGCGTCGACGTGCTTGTTAGCATCATCACACGCCTTGTCGGCCACGGAGCGGTTGTGGCGGGCTTCGGCCAGCTCCTCCTTCTGCTCGTCGATGATACGGCTGTCGAGCATGGCCTGGCTCTGCAATTCGCAGATTTTGTTGTAGTCGTCGGCCAGCTGCTTTTTCAGTCCCTCGACCTCGTGCTCCAGGTCAGTGACGCGTGTCACTGGATTGTGCTCCATCTCTTGGAGCTTCGCCTCCACGGCCTTCGCAACCTCCCGGTTGAATTGCTGTCGTGATGCGTTGAGAGCGCCCCGGGCGACGCTCTCACGCATCCGGCTGTGCTTGATGGTCACGTGAGCTGCCTGCAGCTCCGTGCCCAGCCGAGCGATCTCCTTGTTAGCCGCCGCTAACACCGATTCTGAGCAGACCCGCCGCTCGTCCTCGGCGCCAGCCGGCGCAAACTCGGCAAACTCGCCCGCTCCAAACGTGAAGGTCGACGAGGAGGTGGAGAAGGACAAGGGGGAGGCAGAGGCGCCAGCGCCAAGCTTGAGCCTGGGAGCTTTGAAGGGCTCCATTGTTGCCGAGTCAAGGTTGGGTGTTCTGGAGAGGAAACGAAAGGAAAAGAAAACGAGTGAGAGGGCAGTCGATCTGCCTAAGTATGCCGCAGCAAACTTTCACCTCTATTGTGGGTGAAGATGGTCAAGAACAATAGCAGGATCGGAGTGAAAAGTGGGATGCTGGAGTGAAGACAAGTGAAGACGAAAGCGAAGACGAAAGTGAAAGCAAAAGTGAAGGCTAGCAGCTATCCTCTTCCGAAACTGAACAAAGTATCCTTCTAGCTTTGCCTCGAATATTCCCAAATAGTTGAGTACGAGTACCATATAAGAGGTAAACCAAGTATCTCCCAAAGTCTTTGTCCAATGTTCCGACTATTCAACTTAAATGGCTGTCATCTGGCCCCGTAAACTTCTTTCTCCCTGTAACGAACCAGAACACCAGACTAATAAGCATAATTGATCCCGTCGCCGCACTCGTATAATTCATATTCTCGCTAGCTACCGGCTTCATAGTCGGAAAATTGGCAATGACGCAAATATACCCAAGGTACGTAAAACCTATCATGTTTAAAACAATGCCCCACCGACCCAGAGAATACGGACCTTCCAGGCGCGTCTTCTTGCCTGTGAAGTGGGCAAGAATGCGAGAAAGGAGTGGCATGAGGTACGAGAGGTCTAAAATACGACGTAAGATTGGTGTGAGCCAAGCATTTGCTGTATAGATACGTACAAAACCCTTGTGTAGCAATAGTGATGATAGTGTTGAAACCAGTCGTAGTGCCAAAGTATATCGAGTTAAACGCCATTTGAACCACGGCGGTGAGTAACACGGCGTGGATAGGCACACTCCTGTTCGACACAGTGCTTAGCATGGCGGAAAAGGGGAGGCCGTTATCCCGGGCGAAAGCATAGACTGCGCGGGATCCTTCAGCCATGAGTGAGTTGGCACAGACGATGGCGATGGCGATGATCATGGAGGCTAGTGTTGAGGCACCAGCGATACTTCTAGTCGAGTTCAGGAAGATTTCGATAACGGGAACGCCAGTTGGGGTGGTTGCTGTTGCTTCAAGGTCGCCGATGCAGAAGCACAGTGCGATTAACCATATAAAACCTGTGACAAAGCCAATGTAGACCGACATGACAATCGCTCGCGGTGCCTCCTTTCGAGCGTTTTTCATCTCTTCGGTCTACCAAAACATGAGGTATCGAGTTAGCTACAGAGCAGGTCCGAGAATGGCTGAATATACACATACCATGTGTGAAGGCGCATCGTAACAACACATACCGAACGCACTTTGTAAGGTGCCTAAGCAAGCCGCATACGCTGCATTCCATCCAGTGAAATTCTGAAAGCCACCAAACACATACTTTGCCGATTGCTTATTCCGATTAGTGGACAGAATTGTAACCAAACAAACGACGAAGGAAAGCATGTTCCAGTAAAAAACCGCCTTGGAGAGCTTGTTGAGGATATGAGGAAGGAAAATATTTGACACAGCAGCGAGTAAGGTGATGAAATAGGCCACAACAACCGTATGCCAACGCTCAATGGTGAAGCCGTAGTTGAGTTGTGCGGTGCCCAAGACGAAATTTGCAGTGACAAAGTTATTGACAGCACCCATACATATTATTCCAATGAGCATGAACCATCCGCAGACATAGCTAAAAGATCGCGCAAAGGAACTCGGAGCAAGAATGGCTACCCAGCTGTACTGGCCACCAGCAACGGGGTATCTTGACCATGTTAGAAAGTGTAGTGTAGTAAAATAGAGGCAGAGCACTCACGCGCTACACATTTCAGCCATTGAGTATGCCACTGCAAGAGTAACGAGACAAGCTCCGATCCAGCCCCATATCATGACGGGAGGACCGCCGGACTGAATGCCAATAACAAGGACGCCGGATAGAGCAGTCCATGAGGTGACAATGCTAAAGGAAAAACCGATCATGCCAAGCAAGCTGAAGCTGCGCTGGAGTTCTGGGATGAGTTAGGCGAGTGCTGGGTTGGAGAGGGATTCTTCATTCAGTACCCTGAGTGTAACCCAGTTGTGCTAGAACTGCATCGTCGCTGGTGGAGTCATCAGTAACTTTTTTCTCTACGTCTGCGTCTGGATTAGATGGCATGATGGAGAAGTTTGAGTGCCCACGTTGCTCGCCCCAGAACGGGCTGTGGTGTGCAGATATATATATATATATATTGGTAGATAAAGGGCCGAAGTATGTGACATGGTGGACTCATGTTATCTGCAGTGCTCATGCGCCATTAGTCAAGATAGGCAACATTGATCCGACGACATGGGAAGGTACAAAGGTACCCCGCTCGGCTTTCCGTCTTTGCCAGTGTGCGTCCATGAATTGCCTCGACTTTCCTCGTTGCTCATAAATTTGATCACAGAGACATGACAGAAATTGTATTGACTACGACTAGCCAGATGGTGACTCGTAGTCTCGAATCATTGAACCATTCCTAACCACCCCATAGTAAAACGCCTGATAAACCAACCAGTGCCAGCGAGGAAACAGGGCCAACGTATTTAGCCACCGAAACCGTAGAGGGTACGGCCTTGTCGCTTGAGAGCGTAGACGACGTCAAGAGAAGTGACCGTCTTGCGCTTGGCGTGCTCTGTGTAGGTGACGGCATCGCGGATGACGCTCTCGAGGAACGTCTTGAGGACACCACGGGTTTCTTCGTAGATCACTGCAGTACGGTCAACTTTGTCGCGGTGCCATGTTGAGGTTGGGTTGACGTACTGGCCGAGATACGCTTGACACCGCCACGACGAGCGAGACGGCGGATAGCAGGCTTGGTGATACCTTGAATGTTGTCACGAAGAATCTTGCGATGACGCTTGGCACCGCCCTTGCCGAGGCCCTTTCCGCCTTTGCCGCCTAGATGGGCTTGTTAGCATACGCGATGCAGCGGCGGCGTGTTGTGGTCGAGGAATCAGGTGAGATGCGCGAGTGTGGGGCGACGCGTTGAGGCTGAACAACACCATGCACGAGCGTCAAGGGCGATGATAAGAGAGATGAACTTACGACCAGTCATGTTGCTAGCGTGTTAGTGGATGGGTGTAAGCGGGTGTAAGTGGGTGTAGATTGGTGCACAGTAGTGGGGGCCGGCGCAGGTGATGGGGATGGATGCTGAGAATAAAACGGAGCAAGAAAGAGGAGAAAAGAAGCGGACCAGCAAGCGGGCGCGCAGGTTAAATAGGGCCGGGGCGCTGCGGTTGCCTCGAGAATCACACAGCGAGGAAGGGCGCTAGGCTAGGTTGGGGCGGCAAGAGCTGGAGAGAATCAGCTAATTACTGTGAAGCGGGTTGCAACAAGGAAAATCAAAAGCGCGGAAAGCAGCAACTGAGTCTGGTCGACGGCTTTGATCTTGGAGGCGCGCCCAGCCAGATTGCATGCCGGGGGGCGTGGTCAGTGCGCCAACTGCCAACTTTACATCACCCACACCACCCACACATGCAGGTACTTTGAAACTTTGAAACTTCACCTTCTCTTACAGCACCTTTGACATAGCAATAAATTCATTATATCCGTACACGCATAACAATCACACTCTGCCTACATCATGTTTGTGCTCTACTGCTTCACTCGACAACCTCCTTCTCCAACGCGTCCTCATACATCGGTGGGGCATCATAGGCTGGCAGCTCGGCATACTCGGCCTTGCCGCTTTGCGTTCCAGCCTCTTGCTTTTCCACGTCATCGTCTTCTTTTTCTTCTTCTTCCAGCTTGACCCTCTGGTACGCTGGACCACGCGCCCTGGCAATAAGGATTGCGATGACCGTTCCCAACGCCATGCCGATGAGGTATGTCACAGTTCCCGCCAAGATACCAATAATAACAGGAATGAGGACGGTGAATAGCGCGCGACTTGCGAACATGCGCAAACTGTGGTGGGCGCCGTGACCGTGGCCATGGCGGCCGTGACCATGGTGTCTATGGCCCTTGCGATGCGGGCCGTGGTGTGGGCCATAATGGGGACGGCCAGGACGAAACCGGTGTGGAGGCTTACCTTGCATGCCATCCTCTTCCATGGGGTTGTGGAATCCATGTGGGCGCTTGGAGCAGCCTTGGCCCTTGATCTTATTGATCCGATTCGCCACAATACTCTTCCACTTGCACAATAGTGGCCATTCACTGCACTCCTTCTCCGCCTCCATCAAATGTGCTTCAGGTTCGGATGCGGCTTCGGCTTGGACGGATGCAATCATAAGGCGGCCGCTGGCGTCCTTGAGAAGGTTGATGGTAAGAGCAGGTGGCTCAACTGCAGTTCCTTCAACTGCAGCGATCTGAAGCGTCATAGGGAACAGTTCAGTACCTTCCTCCGATATAGTCTCAGCACTAGTGTAGCTAAGCGTATAGGCAGTGACACGGAGGCGCAAATGACTGTCGGCATGAGAATCAATCTGGGTGATATGAAAGGGTGCCATCGCTTCATCGACGACCGGGGGATACAACTGGTAGCCATAATCGATTTCAAGGGTGTCTTGACGGGGTCCAATAGCGAGATCAAGAAGCTGCGTGAGATTAGCTCAGATGGTTGGCAGTGAAGCGACGCTTCTACTTACAAAAGTGGTTCCTGTTCCTGCATCTGCAAAGACAAGTTTCTCCGCTGATGCCGCGATAGGACATGCAGGACATTCCAGGGTGACGGCTCGCTGGAACGGATCCATCACCAGTGCTTGCAACGAGTGATGGTCATAGCCGGCGCCATCCGCAGTCATGGTAGGTGGGATGAGGACAGCGCTGGCGGCCAGCGCCAGATTTGCGAGGATGCCGAGTTTGTTTGGAGGCATGTTGAGCATGGTGGAGAGAGAAGAGGGAAGAAAGGCGATAGATAGAAACGAAGAGGCTGACGGTTGATGAGACCAAGAGTGTGGCTCGGCGTCGACTCCGCGAGCAGCCGCGTCATGCATTTCAGCGCGTTATCGGTGCACGTGCACCGCACGGGCCGGTCGATTTGCCATTGAAACACTCTATCTATATTCCTCGGCTGTGATTGGCCACGGCAAGTCACATCACTTGTGGTCACGCAAGCAGGATAGGCGCGGGTTGAAATGCAATGTGTTGCAAAGACTCGAGTTTCAAGTGTGTTGTATCTGAGTTAGCCTGGCTGTACATTTGGGGCGTGGTGCTGCTGACCCTGCGCTTGATACAGGCCTTGGTTGGCAGGACAGGCAAATCCCGGGCCAGACGTCATTGCGCAGCAGGGCTGGGCATTAGCACCGGTGGTGATGGGCAAGGCGGCTTGTAGAGATGGGTAGAAGGGGGCAGAAGAGGGCAGAGGAGAGCGGAAGAAGGCAGAAGAGGGCAGAAATCAAGGACCGGTGGGCTGTCTTTGGGCTGGGCGTGGCATGGGCTTGGGAGTCGCGTTCCGAGCAGGCACCACTGTTGGTCTTCGTCTGCTGCTCTGCGGCGGGAGAGCTACAGTTGGATCAGTCGGACCGCATCAATCAGCAGTTGGGAGAGCAGATTCGTGTGCCCGGGAGACCCTCGCGGCGTAAGGCTAATATTGGGCTTGACTGACAACTCCCGGTCTGCGTCGAGGCTACGTCATTTGCTTGGGCCATGTGAAGGGCAAAAGCAACAGGCGACCCAACGTGCCAACCTTGATCTTGCAACTCGCAACACAAGACCTGCCTTTGCTCTCCCATCCAGCTTGATAACGCCCGGCCAGCCGCCTTGACTTCCTCTTCTTCTTCTTCGTCCTCCTCTCCTCCTTCTCCCCCTCCCCTCCTGCTGCTCACCCTCTCCTGCCCCATCTCTCCACCTACCCCTCTACCCTCTACCCCTCCTTCTATCCATCCATCTCATCACGCCCCCCTTTGCCCCCGCCTCTACCTTTTTTTTTCCTTGTCGCATTCTCTATCCCATCGATTTTGTCTACGCGGCCCGTTGTTCTGCTGCTCACCCCACCTCCGTTATGTCGCGGCGCTACCCCACCGCTGAGCTGTATGAGGAGCGTGAGCGCGAGTTCTACCGCAACGGCAACCGGAGCAACCGCAACTATGAAGAGCTCGACCTAGAGCTGCGGCGGGGCTCCGATCCTCGTCGCAGCGCTCCCGACTTCTTCCGCGACGACCACCGCTCCACTGCCGGGCCCATGGTTGTCCACCAGCGCGATGACGACTTCTCGCGCGCGGGGCCTCGCAGCCATCGCGGGGGGGTTGATGACGATGTGCGCTCCACTCGCAGCAGCCGCGCACCTCCTCCACCCTCGACTATCCGTGACTTTGATGCGCCTGTGCGTCGTGGCGCTCGAGACGTCGAGCGCGAGGACACGGACATCCGCATCAGCCGCCGCGAGCAGTCGCGAGGTCCCGCGCCCCGAGACACTGAAATCCGTGCTGTTGAGCGCGAAGATATCGTCTTCCGCCACGGCGATGGCGCCCGTCGGCCTCCCCCCCGCGAAGTCGACTTTGACGATGACGTGCGTTTTCGCGGCCGCGGGCGTGGAGACGGCCTCGACATTCATGCCACCCGCAGCCAATCCACCCACCACGCCAGGGACGTTTCTGCCGAACGAGGCTCTATCCGCTTCCAGGAGCGAGACGGCAACTTTGAACTTCACGCCCACCGCCGCGAGTTCAGCCGCGACGGGCGCGATACCAGTCGGGAACGTAGCTCCTTGACTATCAGAGGCCGTGAGAGAAGCCTCCCCCCTCCACGATCTCGGGGAGAGCTGGTCGCGCGAGAGCATGAGGAATTCACCATTCGCCGTCGCGATACGTCTCCACCTCCTCGCGAGTTCGTCAAGGACGAAATCATTATTAGGCGTAAAGAAGAGCGAGCCCCCACCCCCTCTCCCTCCCCACCCCCCCCTCCACCGCCACCGCCACCGCCACCACTAGAGCCAGAAATCAGGCCTCCCATTATCCAGGAGATTATTACCCACCATCGACACATTGATCACGGCAAGTTTGTTGCGCGCACTTGCATCCGTCTTTCTTGCTGACCTCCCTTAGGCGTCGAACGGGCCCGTTCTCCTACCCCGCCTCCCCCACCATTGCCTCCGTCGCCTCATCGACCTGTGAACGAAACTCTTGAGATCGACATCCGGCGAAGAGAGTAAGTTTTTACACGTTGTGCCCGACTCTCAACTAACAACTTCGCAGAAGCCGCAGTCGTGGGCCAAGGCGTGGACGAGAGTACGAGGATCTCAATCTGGAAATTGATATCAATCGTGAAAATGGTAAGTGTTGCTCATCCGACACCAATAGTGACAATTATATTGACAGCACCTGTACAGGCGAGTTTAACGTCAAGCCAAGAAAGAAGGACATGTGGACAGAAGTCACCAAGGATCTGGTCATAAGGGAGGCTATCGATCAAATGGGCTACTCTTGCGAGGAGACGGACGATTTCTTCTATGTCATGGAGTACCTGCGCTACGTATGTCTTGATTCTGTAAAGGGGCAAACTGATCAGCCAGCTAATTATGTACAGGAGGATGTTTTGCAACTTGTCGAGCTATCCGATGAGCTACGCCGCAAGCGCAAGAATATTCGCATCGACTACGAGCGCACAAGTGGGCGCATTCCACCTAGATCTTCCGGTGGCTATGACGAGAAGTTTTATGAGCGCGAGGTATCCTACGATAGCCATCGTCACCGTTTCCGTTAAGTCTCATCCCCTGCCACATCTTCGCTGTAGACCTATGCGGAAACTTGGGCTCCTACGCCAAACTTCAGGCATGGCGCAATGAGTCTCTTACCCAAAGTAATTAGGGGGACTCGCTTGTTTTGGCAAGCAGATGGTTCACTTCGATCACCAACAATTGAGTGTTCCGAGGAGCAACACGACCACAGCTCCTCGCTTTTGTCCGTAGTAGTTTCAGTATGATTCCGGACGATTTACATAGCTGAGTCCGTGACGACCACTTGGTCTATTTCGCAGCCTGCGGACCTGCATGCCTTGACGATAACCACGACTACGACCAGCATGGGTAGAGCGAATATGGAGTGGCGCTATTCTGCTTTTTCTTTTCTTTTCTTTTCTTTTTTCATCTTCCAAGTAGGGCTGCTTTGGCGGGTCTTGCGGGCGACGAGCGAACGGGGCGCAGCGAGGCGAAGGTACAATACATTTTCTTCGTTTGCAAAAATTCCCTCACCCGGTCTACCATTGCATTTCTCGGCCGGGGCGAAGTGAAGTAGTGGATAGGTAGCTGTGCAGGCCCAAAGTTTATTCATAGCCATTCTATGTCCTAAACAGGACGTCGTGAGGGTAGGGCAAATATAACTTGTAGTGCCAAATATTCCATGAACGTAAGCAATTATGTTTGCCCTTGCTTTTCTCTCTCGGATGCAGAAAATCTCCCTTTGGATCCGCCCAGCCCCGCAGCCCCGCAGCCCCAGCCACTCTAGTGGTCCCGTGGGGGCCGGCAATGGGCCACACAAATAAAGGCGCAGGACCAAAAATACACGCAACAGTGTTCAAAACAGGAATTAGATGAATCCATTTTGGCTGCCCACGCCTAGCGCCAAAGTGGTAGCTTGGCGCGTGGATACATCGGCATAGGATGATTGGCGCCTGGATTGTGCTGTGGGAAGTTGAAACCCCTGGCTTGGAGGCTTAAGCGCCACGGTTTGGGAGAGAGTTTGGAGAGAGCGAGGAGATGATTGGGTAGAAAGTTGGTGTGCGTGAGACCTGCAAGGACGAGAAAAGTGTGCGTCGTCACTAGATGGGGCATGGGCAGCGAGTGTGGCATGGTCGTTTCAGGCCTAGGTGAGGGTGGGAGGCGTTGTGGGTGTGAGGTATAAACGCTGGCGAGTGCATGTATGGTGCTTTTGTGTTGCTGTGTGCTTTGATCATCTTTACCCATTGTCATGTTGAAGTCGTGTGCGCAGTGGCGAGCGCTGCTTGTAGCGCTGTGTTGTAGGATTGCTCTGACTTGCTACCATACCAACTCCACCTTGCTGATCGTCTGCTAGTATTTATCTCTTCTACTTGCGCCCAAAATGGTACCAGCACGATACCTGCTGCCACCTTCTTCCTCCCCGAAACAGAGACACAATTCTCCGTCAGCCTCTCAAATACCTCGCAAGATGTCTTCCTCTACTTCGCTAGTCCCGCCTACTCATGGGTTGGAGTCGGCTTTGGCTCAAAGATGGAAAACAGCCTGATGTTTGTGATGTATACCAACAACAAAGGCGACAACGTCATCGTGTCGCCCCGTATTGGTAGCAGGAACGCAGAGCCTACATTTGACCCAACCATCACCCTGGACATCCTTCCTGGCACAACCATCACCAACGATTCCATGTTCGTGCTCAAGGCCGTATGCCGCAACTGTCGTGCCTGGCGAGGCGGCTCCATTGATGTCCAGAATCAGGCACATCCCATGATCTATGCTTTTGGCCCTGCAAACCGGCTCCAATCAAACTCACAATCAGCAGATCTACGACGACATGTTCGCTACGGCGCCTTTACCATGGACATGATGACCGCCACGGGAGAAGCACAGGTGCCTCGAAACAGCAGCGCTCTCAACGGTGTGAATTTACAAGGACACATGGTACGAGACCGCGACCGCGCCACCCTCGCCCACACACTCATGGGATGCCTGGCCCTCTTTGTATTATGGCCGCTCAACTTAATTTTTGCCAGCTTTTTCAAGAATATTCGAATCCATATCGGCGCCAGTATCCTCATCATAGTGTTTCTCATCGTCGCATATGCTCTCGGAATTTCTTCATCGTCCCAATACAATCGCGTAAGTCGTCTATCCAGGTGCTCGCTCAACCCCGCCTGCCTTGTCTAACATGACCACAGTCTAAAACCTATCAAACACCCCACCAGGTCGTCGCCTTCATCGCACTCACCCCTATCCTCCTAATCTCTCTCCTCCCCATACCTAACGTTTCCCACCTTCACACCCTCATCCCACGCCTACATGCTCCTCTTGTCTCGGCATCTTTTGTGCTCCTAGTTCTGACTGGCGGCCTGGGCCTGCATCTATCTTCTCAAACCCGGCCCCTTATCCTTGTATACACCGCTCTCTCTCTTGCTGTCTTCGTCTTCACTACCCTCCTCCAGTCTTGTATTCGGCGCCGCGGCTCTGCGTACGCGCGCGCAAATAAGCGTAGGAAACTTGGTGAGGAAGGCGATAAGACAGTCATGCTCCAGCAGATGGAAGAGAGGAGAGGAAACAGTCAAGCTGAGTTAGTGACCCATGCTAGGAGGACGGAGTTTGGGGCGCAGGGTCAACGACCAGTGGGCCAGGGCGCAATGCCTGGCCCGCAGTATTTGTTGAATATGCATCCTGGGGTGCCAGTGAATAGGTGGTGAGGAAGCTGGTTTCCAAGGGCAAGGAAGGGGATTGCGCGCCATGACATCGCACGACTAGCATTTTGATTTGTTCCGCGTCTTCGCATGCATTTTTTACTTTTCGAGGTTCATTTTTACTGTTTAGTGTTTTGAGCGAGAGATACCAAATCAAGCGAGCGACCTTGCCTTGCATTTTATGGCGGTTTTTGACTATTATTGAAATTTATCCAATTGCCGGAATTTGTCCCTTGTGACTCGATTTTGTGTATCTATCAACGTTTGATTGCATCCTACGCTGGTTTTCTTCGATGCAATAAACTCAGCCACACCTTGATTCTCATAAAAGCAATTGATCGCGATCAGCCTCCATCGAGCTCGGAGATGTTTCGTTGCTAGGAGTTTTATCTTCCGTCGAGATAAATCCCTTCACCACCTTTCTTCGTCCAGGCATAGCCTTCCCATAATGTCTCTCAATCTCAGCCCTACCCTAGTCCCTCTTCAGTCCGCCCATCACAGAACTGCAGCATACTACTCCCTTCCACCAATAGCCCGCACTCAACGATTACCCAATGGAAACCTCCTCGTTCACAGCGTACAAACACTCGCTCGAAGAATCCTACCCCTGAGCCAAATCCTGCACTTTTCTTTTTCACACGCTTATATCGCTCTACTTGATCATTGGGGCCATGGGTGAAGCGATAAGCTTATGGTACTACACGAACCGCAATTTTTTTACCAGTTCATTGACGCCTTTTCCAGACGCCTATCGTGGGAAACAGTGCATTCGCTCAGATTTTCATTCGATGGCGCGTTGGGTGTTGGATATGTCCTCCAATGGTAGGCACACATGAAGAGTTTGACGTGACAGGTAATCCCATCTGCGGGGGCTAGTTCAAAAGAGTAGTCTTGGAGTTATGTGGACAACGAATTTGAGCTGTGGAGGATAGGAGAGGGATTCAGAAAAGTGGTGATTGGTATTTTAAAAGGAGTGAAGAGGATGTATGGACAGAGGAGCAGCTTGAGAAACTAGATTATAGACATATTAGGATTATAGAAGGGGTGGTGGGTTAGGTATAGTGTACTAGCGGTTATGACGTTCATAGAGGGCCGCTGGAGAGGAATTTGAAATCGATCCGGATGTAAAAAACATGGATGAAGGGTAAGTTTGGTATACCAACGGTGACTGAATGTATCGGCTACTACTCTGATTATATACCAAATATGATCTAATAGTATGTGCTTAGAATACAATTCCAATTCAACATCTATACTAACGTGGTTCGCAAGCGAGCCGCGCACCCCAAAACACACCAAAAACCTTGAAAAATAGCCTCTTGAATCCCAACAATAGCTGTACAAATAAACTAAATTTTTTTATATTAGCTTTTTATACCTATCTTAAGACTAAAACTTTAGTTTGAAAAGAATATATTAAGTAGTTCTTGAGATAAAATAAGATAATCAATAAATCTAGAAAATTATGGGCTAAAATAATATATCTTAGGAAAAATAGAACCTATAAAGCTAAGAGTTTTAAGATAAACTAAGTATATATATAAGAGGCTATACTTACGTTTTTAGGGTATTTTACAGAGCTGTTGCTGAGATTCAAGAGGCTGTTTTTCAACTTTTTTGGTGTGTTTTGGGGTGCGCGGCTCGCTTGTGAACCACGTTATCATTGACTACATATTCTTTGCTTCGAGAATATGGCCCTCAGTATGTATTGGTGATTCATGAATAAATTTGATGAAGGTAGCTCGAGTATAGCAGTATTGAAGATATTCAAACTCGCCGTTGGGGGTTTTATGTGCGCAATATCTATACATCTGATGCAGGACTGTAAACAACGCCAATTGTCTTCTGTATTTCCGATCGTATAACAATTAGAGAGCGACTAATACTTAACTTTTAGTTTTAACTAAGAAATGAATAGAGGACAAAATATAGTTTCTTATTGTAGGTTTCCATATATAACCAGAACCGCCCCACAAAATTCATTAAAGTAGCTACTTTGGTCAATTTGTACACTGCATCGCGTACAGTAGCTAGACAGTTCAAGCCAACCTCTAACAGATCCAAGAAACGATAATCTATTCAACTCTTTGATAGTTATATCGGTACTAAATGCGCCCCATAGCCTATAATTAGGGCAAAGGATGCTTAGAAAGAACCGTGAAATTGCACTACAACGTTCTGATTAGAGAGCGCAGTATTCCTAGCTAAGCCTCTTCAGCTCACTGGCTTTTTTAAGGTCCAGAGGTCGAGGGTTGAGGGCCATTACACCTAAGCATTTTGTCTTATTCAGACTTTCATATCTTAAAGCCTTGGTCAGCGTGTTCTTGTTTGAGGAACACCATACTCAACTAAGCTGCAGTCCCAACGCAATTCAGACATTAACCTGTACTACTAAACCTTAAAACACCAACCCATTGCTAGGTTAATTACATGATCGAGTTAGTATAGCATGTTATGAATTGTACAAGATTCTTAAAAGCGCAGGCGCAACTTATACCGACAGAGAGAACAGTGAAATGATATGAATTGATGAACAGAAAATGTAGAAAAAGTGAGTATGGATTTTGGCAAGGTCAGCTGCAATCCCCCGAGACAGTATTTTCGCCTTTGCAGGATTTTCATCAACCTTGACCAAAGCATGTTTTTGATAATTTTTTGCAAATTTGAAAATATCTCGAGGGACTGTGACGTAGTCAGCGGAAGGTTAGCTTGTTCCTTAACTGCCATGACTTTCTGTACAAGGTAGATAGCGTGAAAAGAAATAGCTCGAAGGAGTGATCAACGTCACTGTAGCCATTGGACGTTTCCGATCTACATAACCAGGCGGAGCTAGCATGCACCCCACAGAGACGCCTTCAAAGGAGCATAGTCCATGAAGCGTAGCAGGTTTAATAGGTTGGCTTCAAGTGCCGTTGTGTGTAAACCTGTAGGTGTACCCGATGTCAGACCTACAGCGGTGAGAGCCTCAAGTATATTTATTCCGAACAGATCAGGGCTACAGGTAAAGATCGTCAGCAGCGTGCACCGTAAAAGGTCCGAATGGTAGAGAGAATCTCTAGCGCTTGATCATTTGGAACAGATTGTCGGAGCCCGGTAGGGCGATCTCGGACGTGGAATTTTTTTCTGACTTGGCAAGTGTAGTCGTGCAGTTCGACTGGAGGAACACCCCAGTCGCGAAGGCTTCAGGCTAGTCAAACGTAGTTGTGGCGGCCGTTTAACTTAGTCTGGTTGAGAGCTTCAAAAAGCGGTGAACGCCTCAAAATGTGGCACTATGAACATCACTTGAAATTTCGATACCCAGTGATTGGAATGGTCTCATCGGCTTAGATGAGGGTCTTGCAACGTCGCGATAGTTTTGGTCTCAAGGTTGGGTTGAGTGGACCCTCATATTAGGTTCCCATCTCGCTGACGGCGTATCCAAATACTGCTTACCACCGTTCTGTCAAACTTGACCAGCTTAGTGGTGATCAATAGCAACGCCTACGAAAAGATGATAAATCTTGAATAGGTGAACAGGGGTTTTGTATTGCACAATTTTCACAGTCTAGAGGAGTATTGGATCCCCTGCGAAACTCGTAATACATGAACTGCTGGATACTAGTGTTTCTCTGGAGAGGGCAGGGGATGCTTTAGGAGAGATTCTCTCTACTTGATAATTTTATGGATAGTACTAGCTTTTGGGTGAAGGCAGTGTTCTAAAGATAAGCTGAGTGAGTGGCCACAAGGAGGCCCGGCTCACACTAAAGATTCAATCATGCCGATATTTATGCAGAGTCGATTTTACTTCGCTGTTGTGTCTGGTGGATTGATACCAATGCATGTTTACCACATTCAAAGGGAGTAAGGTATGCGACACAGACCGACCAGCTGAGGCTGGAGAGGCAAATATGGGAGCCCTCCGGCCGGACAAAGTACAGATTAAGCATCGGTCTTTTCCGAACCTTCGGGTTCAGGTGATACAACCGGTAGAGGTAAAGTTCTTAGTCAGATATTGAGAGCCTCATGCTCAAGGTGGCGCAGCTCTCAATGGTGCCATGTCGCCTCCAAGGACGCGGAATAGAATTGAAGGCTTGCGTAAGCACGAAAGGTGTGTGATAGCCACGAGGGTATCGGGCACGACTCAAAACAGTTCTGGGGGAGGCAAGCAGGAAAGCGGAAATTTTCGACGAATGACCTAGGAAGGGCTAGGTGAAGATTGGTGAGTGATGATGCGAACCGATCAGATGGCGGCTCGCCATGGAGGAAGTCTTATTGAATTTGTCTGAAGTAAATGTTCCTGTTAGGGTGCTAGGAGCTGATGAAAGCGAATGTGATCAAAGGGGGGCATTGAGAGCCGCGTCAGGTGAAACTAGCAGCAGCCGCACTCTTGCCTGGAATTAAAGTATAATACTGATATAGTCAGCCAAAGTGAACGGTGGTTCACGCAAGCAGCCTCGTCACGTATGCGGACGATGGGCAGGCCGAAAGTGGCCAGTCGCAGAGCGCCTCACCATCAGTCAGCGGCGGTCTGCAAGGGCACAGGCGAGCGGTGTGGCAGCCAGAACGGGGTTTGTGTGTGTGAATGAGGCTGGGACGATGAAGTTGGTGTTGTGATTTCATCAGTCGATGCAACCTTGCCCCACCCCCACTTGGCGTCATGTCGCCATTCTCCGCCTTCGGCCCTTTTCCCCCAAACCCTCGTCTTGCCCACGATCCGACTCTCGATGGCGGCTACATACGACTTGGACAAACGCACTGTCGTTCTCCAGCGCAAGCCTGACATCTCGGTGGGCCTGCAGGCAATCGCCAGTCCTGCATTAACCTCCGTGCTTCCACTGGCCTGCACGCCTGGCGGCCAATCTTGCGCATGCGGCCTGCAGCATGCAGATGACCCAGCGCAAGAGGGTGTGCTGCGATAGGTCATATGGGTAATCCGCGCCCACATGGCCAGTCATTCATCTCTCTGCGCCTTGGAATTCATCCTCTTTCTGTCCACGCTGAACTAAGCTTTCCGTGCTGATCCGCTAATGTGTGTGCCCTGCACCGACAAGGGACCCCGTGCATAAAATAGTCAATTGCTCCATCTGCGCTGCCGTGCATTTAAGTCTTGCACGTATCCCGCATAGCATCGCTTTTGATATCCGGAGACTTTGTGGAGGAATTTGACCTACCCTCCAAACTAGGCAACCTCATCCCAGGCACCACTTTCATATAAAGACCTGTTGTGTGCCTATTAGTACAGCTGGCGAGCCTGCAAAATAATATCACTCTTCCCGACCCAGCCCAGCCACTACCATCCAACAGTCGCTCTACGCTGTTGTATCTTGCATTAACCGGCCCGGCGCCGGCAAAGGACACACTAGTCGCTACCAGCCTTACCATTATCAAGATTGAAACCAGTGCCCAGTCAGCACTGCCAATCCGAAAAAGCTCGCCTATCCTTGCCATCAAAGGCATTGCCAGAGCAATGCCTTCGTATCTGAGAAGCCCCTACAGGTCCTATTCCTTCCCACCATGTATCGACAGCATCGACATGGACCAGGTGCATGAACAAGACCTCCCAGACATTGACGAGAATCCTTTCGCCCACTTCATCACCCCCATCAATGAAGACGATGATCCGTACGACCTATCTCTCAGCGCAGGTATCATTATCCCTGACAGCCAGCGCACAAGTAAAGCCTCCAAGTTCAAGTCAAACGTGGCCAAAAAATGGGCTCGCTATGTCAAGCAAAGTCACTCACAACTTCACGACCAATATCACCCACCTACCATCCAGGAGGAGGACGAAGAAGAGTCATTCATGGGCCTCGACGATGATCGTCTCAATGATATGCCCTCCATCGTCACACAGATCACCACTCCAAAGATTGCCATCGTAGAGCCAACACGTGGCCGTGCACAGGAACTTGTAGCCCGCAAGGTTCAGAACCGACGCCGATACTCTCGCACCCTATCTGGTCATCGACATTCATGGAGGGAGCCAAGCCCCGATCTATTTACTGTTGACGAGTCGGAAGAGGAAGAGAGCCCTGTATTGAGACGCGCAAAGAGTAGAAAGGCCAAGGATGGCGCTGAGCGCCGGAGGTCATCGACACGATCACGCTCGCGAATGAGGGGCGAAGTGGCCGAGAGATCGAAATTATAGACGAGAGAGAAACAGTACTACGGCGTGCTGTAGCCCAGGGCGCATATCCTCGGCGACAGAGGAAAGAAGAAATAAACGAAGGACTCGCATAGGGTGGTGTTTTTGGCGTTATTATATTCTGTTTGTATCCTTTTGCATTTCATGGCGTTATGGCTTTCTCACATTGTATGCCGCATTGCATGGCGTTCTTCATATATCTCTATCTTGCATTTTTTGGAGTATCTGCACTGGGTGGTGTTTGGTTCTGAGCATTTACACACAGTAGGGAGATACTAGTATACAGATTGAGCTGTGTCATTTTAGCTATGATCGATGAAAGAAGGGGGGTGGATAAAAATTTGATCGCACAGAGGCACTTGACGCATGTTACCATCACTACTCACTACTACAACCCTCTGATCTTCACGACCACTCTTGACTTCGCCTTCATCGTTCGTCTCACATCCCACATTGCACGACAAATCAAATGCCCATATACCCCCACACACTTAACCCTCCTCTTGGCCCCGCCAAGCACGCACCCTAGTTAAGTATCCATATACCGTGACCTCACCCCGCATCTACCATACCTTTTCCAATTTGTATCTTCGCCGCACTTACCGCCAGAGGATGTACGGTACATCTCTGCGCACCACCAGACAACGGCCTGGGCACCCAACATCTTACCAGCCTCGTTCTAGTATTTGATCATCCAAAGCGCTGGAGACAGGAGAATGGGATCAACTTTCGCCTCTCATTAGCGACAGAAACAGCAGTGCATTTCTATGCGGTTTGAGATCATCTCTGCACGTTGAAATGTTTCAAGGTAGAATCTGCATTAATAGACTAGTCGCCGTCCATTGTTTGCGCATTTATTTCGAAACTTAGTTCAATCGTCTAAAAGCCATGCATTATCGTCCCGAACTGACAGGTCCCTTGTTGCTGATCCCATCTAATCCCATGACCTGTCTTCCCATGCTTGCCTCGTAACGAGTAGCTTTGCCTATCAGGCTATCTACTGTACTTGCTGGTATCTACCTAGTCAATTGTAAACCAGGTGGTGGCGTCATGTTCTGCATGATGCCGAGTAGGCCCGATTCTTTTCCGTACGCAGATCGGACATCGCGAGGTCATCGCAGAAGTGGGATACAGACATGTGCCATTAAGGCTGCGCAGCGCAAGCCGTGGATTGGAGGTGTGAATGTAGGCTATTGATGTCGTGCGCAGCGCTGTAGGCACCGTTGGAAGAAAATATGCAGGGCAGGATAGCGCTGGACGCGATGGAAATGTTTTGGGCTGTAGTGAATGGTGGAATGGTATTGTGGTTTTGGGATTTGGACGAATAAACACGGCGCATGTGGATTTAGAGAGAGATTTTATGTATCTAGGGGATTTTTGGGGAGCTTGGACGGGTGTGCGATGATGCAAATGTGCATGCCCTTGCAAGGGCTATATGCTAGGTTTAGCCGAGGAACTGGTGGAGCGCAATAGAAACACATTTTGAAAGCGTCCAAATAAAGTGAGGCATAACTTTCCTTCCTCATGACGCTGAAGTGTACCAAATTCCCCTAGGTAGGTACACCTCTCAGTTCTCCCTTCCATCCACCCAACTTGTGCAGTTAACACACCTTTTTGCTTTCTCACTAATATACTTCCTGCAAAACTTACACTTGACCTGCTTCTTCACAATATTATCATCTGTGCCCCTCGAATATGCAACTGCAATGACCCACAGCGCAACAGCAACACATGCAAACCGGACGACCTTGTCTAAAAAGCTGCCGTACGCGAATACCACGGCCCCATCATCCAACGCCTGTGTCACCGTATTGTAACCATTTGGTATGGTATTGTTATAGTATGGGCCGTGTTTGAGGATGGCGAATTTCTCATCAAGGTTGCGGGAGAGGAAGGGGAGGAGGGAGATGAGGGGCAGGATTATGTCTGAGACGAGGGAGTTTGCACACGAGGTGAAGGAGGCGGCGAGGCTGGAGATACTCTGTTAGCTTATCTCAATCTATTTCATGTGTGTGCAGAAGACTTGATTTACATCAATCCAACGGCGACTTCGAGCACGTTGTCACGGAGTGCGAAGTTACTGAAGCTGTCCCATGCACGGGATGTGTTACGTCTCACACCGTTCTCCGCGTCACGGAGGTATTCTTGAGTGGTGTCGTCGAGACGAGGCATGGTGTAGAGAGAATCGTGTTGCGGGGTGTGAAGGTGACAGGAGGACGGCGGCTTGGGTGACCATTGTCGCATCCACGTCATTGTTGAAACGTGCCGGCCAATCACATGAGATGGGTGTATGCATATCAGGTACCTGTGCACAGACAGTAGGCGTCACGCCGATAACGATGCTCGGTATAGTTTGATGCCGTAATCCAGGGTATAGTAAGGCATTATTGCCCAATGCCGATTTCATAACCAAGCAAAACTTCCGTCGTGCTCCCTTGCCATCCTCTATTGCCACCTGTCGAGATCATAAAGTTGCACGCAGGATCGAGATATAGCTGCGATATGACTCCAGTACGGTGCCCAGGCACGATCAAGAACGGCGTTGCTGCACCCTTGGCCCCACCCTCTTGCTTCTCCTGCTGGCCGAGATCGTATAAACGGAGGATGTCATATGATGCGCTGTCAACTGTCAGATGGGCAGGCGTATACCTGGGATCGTGAGAAGACTTACCAGATGAGATGCTTGCCGTTTGGCATCGCTCGAACGGCGCTAACTGGCCCGCTAACATTTGGAAATTTGAATGTCCGCCTAGGTTCTCTAAGGCCTTTGTACAAACTGTATTCCTCTACTGACCCATTTCTTCTACCCGCATAGATGAAGTTGCCGTCTGGTGACCAGCATGCATTCATACACCAAGGTGGTGTGTTCCTCGGCGGTGATATACGCGCGATTGGATTGGGCTGCCGCCGATCCCATATCCGTAATGTGCCATCAATCGAAGCATCGAGAAATGTGGTCTCAGAAGATATGGGTTGCTCTGCTTGACCGAAAGAAGCAATTATCGGATGCTCCACCTCCTCTGCATGTGGAAGACCGTTAACCGTTGTGGTTGACTGGGAGTCGGTAACTCCGTTCACGGTGGATTCTTTCTGCACAGATGACGTTGAGTCCTTCATTGACTCATCCGCTTGCTCATGTGGTGCCTGTACTGGTCCACCCATGTCCATTATGTCAAGATCACCGTGACCATCCTCGTCGGCTTGCTGGATGCCATTGGCGATAGCACGCGAGAATTCATCGTCGTCATCGGCAAATGAAGGTAGGGCCGATGATGGATTGTTCTCCTGGCCATCACCAAAGAGCGAGTCTTTATCACCGAAAAGGGAGTCATCTGGTGAGCCCGGTGCATCTTGGATGCCTTCTTCCTTGGGCTGTACGGCCCGTGCTGTGTCAGTGCCGTTGGTGAGGTTGCCGCTTGCTCGTGGTCGTGCAGCGTTATTTGAAGAAAAGGTACCGTTAGCTAATGGTAGGGTTTCTGTGTCTTGGGGGATAGGTTGTGTAGAGAGGGGTCGCTGTTCAATAGCAGAGATTTGGCTACCGCTTGTTTCGAATTTCCTCTTTACCTCGCCGGTATGCAAGTCCCAGTCGTTGATAGTCTTGTCCCAGCTGCCGCTCAGGACAGAAAGCTCATCTTGGGCCAAGGTAAGAACAGAGACGGCAGACTGGTGGCCTTTCAATGTGTGTATCCGTTTGCCCTCCTCGTGCCGTACTGACTGCAAGTTAATACCGCCAGACTCAAGCCCTGATAGCAACCACAGCGACTGGTGGTGTACGGCGAGAGAATAGACTGGAGACAGGCTATCCGTGGTGCCCGAGCTATCCTCATTCTCCCAGTAGGATAAAAGAACGCCAGCCTTAGTGACTGAGTCTACAAAAGGGTGCCTCTGGGCCACGGTCAGGGCGAGCTTTCCGTTGGCAGTGTCTACCCAATTGAACTTGCGTATGTAGCCGTCGGCGCCTCCACTAAACACCCATCGCATGTCCGGCGTGGCTGTTATAGAATTGATTGAGGTACTGTGGGGTGCCGCAATGGTGGGAATGATATCGTAGACAGGTGCATTTAGGGCTTCCTGTCGCACGCTGGGCCGGAAGGGAAGATTGCCCAACACGCCTGTTGTTGCTGCCGCCGCACGCGGGCTTGGCGACGTGAAGGTGACGGCAGGGTTTGGGATTGAGTCTGAAGGAGCTCTTGGGGTGCGGCCGTTAGGGTCGTCTCGCGACCGCGGTGGTGGGGTGTCGGCCTCATCATGGTCGTGGTCTTGATCTTGGTCCGGGTCCTGATCGTGCTCCTGGTCGTCATCGTCATTATCCCCGTCTGCATCGTCATCGTCGTTGTCGCCCTCGTCACCATCGTCGCCCTCATCATCCTCATCTACATCCATGATATCGCCTTCCTCGGCCTCTTCGTCTTCCTCGGCAGAGCTGTTGGCATTGTCGTAGTCATCCTCCTCATTCATGTTGCTTCCATGCGAGAGAGTAGACAGGGCGTTGGGTGCTGATCCTCCAGTGCATGGTTGTGTGCACCAACACGCTGCTTCCCCCATGCTGGCCCGAGCTTTGGCCCAAGCTTCATTCTCTCCCCAACCCCACACCTTCGCTCATCAAGAGGAATGAGACGATGAAACTCAAACATCCTTCTTCCATAATGTGGGACTTATGCCTTACTGGCATCGCTGACCAGTCTCAACCAGTTCCAGGCACTGCCATTGTAGTGAAAATAATACTGCACCGTCTAGCACTCGATTCAGATACGCAAGCCGAATAAATACAATAGATTCTCTCACAATCCATGTCGTGTCGAGATTTTCACCTTCACAACTGCTGCTCGTTCCTTTTGCTGTTTGCCGTCTGTCGTTTGCCGTTTGTCGTTTGTTGTGCCTGGGATGCTCCTTCCACAGCTACTTTATAGACGCGATGAACCTCTTCCTCACACGAACTTTGCTCTGCCCTTGTACTCCCACAAGACTCTCATCATATATCCTACTCCTTTGCTCTACTCAGTCAAACTAGAACTCTCTCGTTGACAATTAGTTGTTCACCAATCATGGCGAAGCGCCGCAATCGACATCCATCCAAACAAAAGCCGTTCGGTAGCTCCGAAATGGGCAAAAATCTTTGTGCGCAATCTAGCAATGCTTTTGCAAACTTGCTCAACTTGAATCAAGATGGTAAGTACGTGTCCTGCATAACCATATCATGGAGCTATTGAGCGAAGCTCAAGTGTCTTTCTACTGACCTCGTTCGCAATCTTGCTACTGCCACCGCACAAATCCCAACTTCTTCGCCATAAAATTTGCTTACAATACCACAGCTGATGAAATCAACGCTCATCTGGCAGGGCGTACCAGCCGTGCTTCGCTTCACGACAATTATTCAGCCTCCAATGACACCATCTCGACTTCAGGCTCCTCCCTTGTCAATGATGGCATCAGAAAATACTTTGAGCTTGCAAAGGAACCCGTTCCAGCGGCTGGTCCTTGGGTTGATAGGGCCGAGATTCCTGACTCTTCAGAGATCTTACCATTCGAGAAACCCGGGTTTAGCCAGCCTAATGCTCTCATTGACGTTAACATCGGTGAGCATATCCGCCCGCATAAAGCAGAGGGAGTCTACGAATCAAACGAAGAATACCTAGGTATCAAGTATGAGCTTTTAAGGGAGGACTTTGTCCGACCATTTCGCAACATGATGGAGGAATTTCGGCAAGATCCATTCAAGGATGAAGCCGAATACAATGATAAAAATATCGGCATCTACGACCCTGCCTATATTACAGGTCTAGTATTTAGCCCTCGCGGTATAGCTACTCGAGTTGCTTTCTCACTCTCCCGAGTGAAGAAATTCATACGCTGGGAGCAGAGTAAGAGGCTCATCACCGGGAGTCTTGTGGCGCTATCACCAGTAGATGATGCTTTCCAGACTACATGCATCCTCGCAGTTGTAGCGGCTCGACCAATTTCGGCATTGCAACTCAACCCTCCCGAGATTGACTTGTTTTTCGCTCGTCCGGAAGAACAAGAGATTGATCCAATGAAAAAATGGGTCATGGTGGAATGCCGTGGTAGCTTCTTTGAAGCTAGCAGGCACACGCTCCAGGCATTACAACATCTTATGCGTGAGCCTTTCCCTCTCTCTGAGCACCTGGTCAAAGTACAGAAAGAAGTTGAACCACCATCCTATGTCAAGAACAATCCATATATGAACTTGAGCTCCCTTGTTAGCATGGAGGAGAGCGCCAATTTTGAGAATGTCAATATCTTAGAAGATTGGCCGGCTTCTTCCTCACTATCACTCGACACATCTCAAAGTAAGGCTTTGAAGCGCATGCTCACTAGCAAGCTTGCAATTATTCAAGGTCCGCCTGGTACCGGAAAGGTATATTCAATGACTATGGCACCCAGTGTCTTCTCCTACAGAATTATTTGAGTAGTTATACTAACATACATAGACACACGTTAGCGTTGTTATGGTGAAGGTGCAACGTGAGAACATGCGACGAGATGACTCGCCAATAATTGTAGGTCTTAGAAACTTTGGTGCATCGTATGCCCAGCTAACATGACTCTAAGATCACTGCTCAGACAAATCACGCTGTAGATCAGATTCTTCGTCACACCAAGGAGTTTGAACCAAATTTTATACGCCTTGGTGGACGAAGCAAAGATCCAGAAATCAAGAAGCGAACCCTGTTCGAGGTCCGTGGCAGTAACCCACCAAAGAAGCCAGGCAGTCAGAAAATTCAGGCCATGACCTCAATACGAAAGTTGATAACTAGGTGTCAAAGGGTGCTAGCACCCTTCGAAGTTGGGAAGCCACACCTTGACCATCTAATCCTCTCAGAATTGGGAATCATTACACAAGATCAGCTCGAGTCCCTCAAAGATGGAGCGGAAGAGACTATGGGAATATCATCCTCGGGTAATCCTGGAACGCCCATGGAGCAGTGGCTAGGAAATCGTATCACGCGATGCTATCGTCCGAGTCAACCAGATGACTTTGATTTAAGCTATGAGGAAGAAGGTCGATGCACCTAAAACTTCAATAAAAGCCATGCTGACAAGTGCTTAGATCTTGAAATCGAGCAGCTACAAGAGCTTGAAGCAGAAGCTATAGCTCGAGATGATGATGAAAACATTGAGACGCTCCGTGGACCAATAACTCTCTTGAGCGATAACTGGACAGGAAGAGGCGGTTCAACGATGACTTTGACCGAGATCCGAGACATGCTGCGAACAACTAGCGATTTGACGACCATCCCTCCGGTGGACCGGGGTGCCTTTTATAACTTTTTCAAACAGGAAGTCAAGTCGCACATCGTCACAATCGTGAGGCAGATTGCGAATGAATATGACAAGGCAGTCCTACAGCGAAAAGTTGGCTTGTGGGAAGAGGATTCCCACATTTTGCGCAAACAGCGGATTATTGGCTGCACAACAACTGGGCTCTCGAAGTATCGTGCTCTACTGACTTCTCTACAACCCCGAATTATTTTGGTCGAGGAGGCAGCTGAGACTATGGAGGCTCCCGTCACCGCCGCCTGTTTCCCTTCACTGGAGCACCTTATTGTAGTTGGGGACCATCAGCAGCTTCGGCCCCATACAAATGTGCATTCCTTTGAGGATGAGCCGTACTACCTGAACTTAAGTCTTTTTGAGCGACTTGTCCGCAACGATGTCGCGTACTCCACACTAACTAGACAACGGCGTATGATTCCGGAGATTCGGCGTCTGCTAGCCCCTATCTACGAAGACACTTTGAAGGACCACGAAAGTGTCAAGGACCTAGCAAACAGGCCACCTATAGAAGGTATGGGGGGTACCAACTCATTCTTCTTCTGTCATGAATGGCCCGAAGCCCGCGATAATAACATGTCTTGCTTCAATGAATACGAGGCGAGGATGATAGTAGGGTTTGTTGATTACTTGATTCTCAATGGCATGGATCCCGTCAAAATTACGTTACTTACTTTCTACAACGGCCAACGAAAACAGCTAATTAAAGCGCTTAACACTCACCAGAACTGCCGAGCCATCGGCGGAGTCGTTGTTGTGACCGTAGACAGTTATCAGGGTATGTGTTCATCGCCCTAGCGCAAATAACTATATTGTGCACATGCTGACTTTACCAAGGCGAGGAGAACGACGTTGTCATCCTGAGTTTAGTTCGTAGCAATCGCAATCACGCGATTGGTTTTCTGTCTTCGGAAAATCGGGCATGTGTTGCTCTTTCGCGAGCGAAACGCGGATTTTACATCTTTGGGAACGCCGAACTACTTGCATGCGAAAGCAGAGTATGGGCTTCTGTTGTCAACATAATGTACAAGGACACCAAAGTCAAGTTGAAAACTGGCCAAAAGCGACGCGTGGGATATCATCTTCCTTTACAATGCCGAGGACACGGCCGTAAAGAGTGGATCGAGGTACCTGACGACTGGGAGCTTGTCCATGGAGGTTGTTTGTTGAAGTGTGGTGGCGTCCTTCCATGTCTGCACCCGTGCCCTTACCGCTGCCATCCTTTCGGGCATGACCAGATCAATTGCATGATGCAATGTGACCGAACACTTGACTGCGGTCACCGCTGTGCTGGAACCTGTTGCGATGCGTGTAGATGCCAAAAGTGCGAGCGCGGTGGCATGCAACCGATGCTGAAGCCAAGGCAGAACAGGACGAAGGTGCTCAACCCACCAAGTACTCTAATACAGCCCATCAGGGCGCCTATTGGTGGATGCATTACTGCGAATGAGGCCCAAAATTACCAGAAGGACAGAGATGATGAGACTCAGTTCCCGGAGACAGTTAGCAACAGTCCACAGGCCATGGGTTCGGGTGTGATTGGGAGTCTTATAGACGTGTCTCCATCCAAGCAGGCTACATCCGGGAATGCAAACTTGCTAATTAACTTCGACATTGGCCCGAGTCTGAGCCTTCCGTTGGATGTGAAAGCTGCCTCACAAAAGTCCAAGGATGAGGCCAAGGCAAGAATGATGATGGATTTTCTCGACTAAGTTGGGATTAAAAAGAGAAAGCGTGCCAGTAACTAGTCGTATGTGCGCTTGGGGTATCTAGAATGAGAGCAATGATGTTTTGCCCCTCAAGGGTTTCTTTCTCAATCCATTCTCACCTCGAATAGCTGGGCGGCTAACTTTGCGACATCACCACCCAGACCCTCTAACGCTGATCTAAGACGTTGTACGGTCTGAGGAGTTAATGCTCCTTTTCTAGAGTAAAAGTCAAGGCCAGCGGGTGTAAAGAGTGTCTTGGCGAAGTAAGTGACTACCCAGCTGTTCCCTGTGCCCTCTTCGTCGCCGTCTGATGTGACACGAAGTCAGTATGTGTCTCACGCAGTTTGTCCACGGACGGCACTCACACCCCAGAACTTCCCATTTTGAGGCAGCAATGACCAGCCAGCCCTTGCCACGCCAGTTGTATGCCATGCTCGCCGCCTCTTCCTCGTCATAGTCCCTCGTGGCCGTATCGGGGACGGCAAAGGGTCTGTCCACGCCGTGCACCGTCTTCACCGACTCGCTGCCAATAGACTGGTAGGTGACGACATCGTCAAGCTGGGGCGGCGAGGTGTTTGCGATGGGCGTGTATGTGATGTGCACATTGCGATTCTTCTTCCACATTGGGAGCGTTGAGTGCGTTACGTTCCACGAGCCTTGGAACCATGATAGCGACGGAGGTGGGATGGAAGGAGAAGGTTCGGTGGCTGCAAGGGTGGACGGGGCGCGGAGAGTAGCCATTGAGGGTATCGCCATCTATGTCTGTCGCTATATCTACCTATCTATCTCCACGAGAAGAAGTCTGCATAGCACGCGTCGCGCGCCATAGGGCTGAGGCTCACCATGATAATGGACGCCACTTTAGCCACGCTAGCCGGGCCACAATTCCAAAATAGCATTCTCGGCATGACCACCACTGGCACTTTGCTACAACATTGCCACCCAGACTCGGCCTTACTTGTTCCCCATCCACCCCAGCATGTATCCAGAAAGAGCCGTTATTGAACGGTTTCTGCCGATCCGGCTCCTGCGCAAGACTCCAAGCAAGACCCCCATGTTTCGCCTATGTGTCGGCGTGCTCGGCTGGCCGGCTGACGACGCCTGAGACGAACTCGTGTCTGAAGGCGGCTGTGCATTTGTTGCGTCTCCACTCATCCAGTTGGCTTGCGCATCCAGAGCCACAGGATTGTGATGGCGTCGTGGACACCGCCCGCTTATTTCTATGATTACCCTTTGTCTAGGCCACGCGGCTGAAACTCTTTGGCCTATCCAAGTATATCACCGCGCGGGTTCCCTGGCCCTCTAGCTGTTAGAATATTTTACTCTTCATCGCCTTTGCTCCGACTACTTCCTTGACTCAGCTACAAGGCTGATAGCTCTTGCTTCAAAACGACACACCCAACGCAATGTATATGAAAAGCTTATTACAAAGCTCACTTCTCTTGCCCTTCCTCTACACAACCATCGCAGCCCAAAACGCTTGCAACAACTCGCCGGCGTTATGTTCAAGGCCTTATAACAATGTCACCATGCTCGGTGCGCATAATTCGCCCTTTCTACGGAACCAAAAGACGTCATTTTCGACATCGGGGAACCACTATTACAACACCACAGTTCAACTTGATTCTGGCGTTCGGCTCCTTAGTGGTCAAGTCCACAAGACTAACCAGAGTGGATCAGAAGCATGGCATATGTGCCACTCGAGCTGCGATCTCCTCGACGCCGGAAGCCTCCAGAGCTGGCTCACCGAAATCAAAAACTGGATGGACAGTAACCCAAACGATGTCGTATCCCTCATCATCGTAAACTCTGATAATGCCTCACCCGCCGACCTAGGCCCCCAGTTTGCCTCTGCAGGCATTGACAAACTCGCTTACGCCCCACCTTCTCCATCTATTATCCCCAAAACCTGGCCTACGCTCGATGCTTTGATCGGCAACAACACCCGCCTTATGGCCTTTGTTGCGTCCCTTTCCCAACCATCGTCCCAATACCCTTACCTTATGGACCAATATGCCTTCACCTTCGAGAACGACTTCGAAAATGTCAACCCTTCAAATTACTCGTGCAACCCAAGTCGCCCTACTAATTTGCGTACTACCGAAGCTGCGGCCTCCAGCGGCCGCATGTTCGTCATGAATCACTTCCTCTACGAAACACAACTTTTCGGTATTCAATCACCCAACGCAAGCTATGCGGGGACTACCAATGCACAAACGGGCTTTGGTAGCTTGGGTGTCTCAATTGAGGACTGCTCACGAGTATATGGCAAGGCGCCAAATGTAGTCATGGTGGATTTCTTCAACATGGGACCTGCGATTGCGAGCGTAGATGCCGCGAATAAGGTGTCGAGTCCAGTTGGAAGAAAGAGTATCAGCACAGATGCCTTGTCACACTCGAGTAGTTCTGGGGGTGTGGTGATGCAACAGGGGAGTATGATAGCTGTAGTTGTTGCAATTGTGTTTGCCGTTGGTTTCGGATGGTGATAAAATCCAGTGGTATGAAAAATATTGTTGTTGGACTTCTCTCGCATGGCGACGGCGTTGTATTTTGGATAGGGATATATCCTCTTTGGGCCCCGGATTTTATGGATTTAGTGCTTTACAGTGCTTGCATGCACCATGAGATAAGTATTTAAGATTAGACAACGATCATGAGATAACTTATTATGTAATGATATCAAATTCAATGGTTCAAGTTGTTCATACGTGGGTAATACCTTTTCTGGCGAGAACTGCCAAAGTAGTTTGTCTAGACGGGCTGCAAGTGTAACAACGTACTGACTAAGCTTTTTCTCGAATCTAAATATCCGAGAAAGAGATATAGGAATAGAAATATTAGAGTAAAAGCGATAGATTATCATCAACTAAACGGAAGATGATACAAATACTTGTTGTGCCTCCCCGCCACCCAACGCAGCCTCTTACGAACGGTACCTGCCGTAGCCATAGTTCTGCGAGTTTGTAAGCGCCGGCCTCGCCAGGTGTAGGGCCTCGTTAGATGTGGATGTGGTCTCTCGCACTTCACCTGCGTAACTCTGTCCGAGCAATTCAGAAAGTAGTAGACCATTTTCCAGTTATCCTCCTTCCACCAGCGCGTGGTGATATACTTACATGCTGTATTTTGCTATTCTTGGCCTTCCATAGCGGCTATAGCTGAGAAGCAATAATTGCAATGGTAATGCTTAGTCAATGACAACAACGTTTGCATACTGTTGAACTCCACTTCTTCTAATTAAAGTTCTTGGCCAAAGCTCTTGGATTTTCCTGCTCGAGGATGTGGTAATTCATACACAGTACACCGCATCATTCATAATTTTCACTTCGAAATTTATCCACCCTTGAGAACCATTTTCCTGTAATTTCAAGCATGGACAACGCTTGTGCTCGACGCAGAGGTTGCTATAGAGAAGCTCACCAGGCCCAAGTTGTGATCGATAGCTATCGAAAGGTGCTACTGTTGGTACGGGTAATTCATGTACGAGAATGATACAATTTCAGAATCTTCTGGGTACATATCAAAATTAGGTGGGTATATTCCGAATTCATTCGAATACGTTGGAAATGGTGATAAGTCCTGTAAGTTGATGACCGAGTTACTTTGATCGAAGGTTGTAAAAAACGGATTGCCAAAAGGCATGGTGCCGAATATTGATCAAAGGACGACAGCATATCCGCATCTAGATAATTTCCTTGATCAGGCATTGGCTGATGTGGGAAAGGTTCAGCACTAGAAGCCCCATTCGTATTCATCAGTGTAGGAATAAAGTTGCCTCGTGGATTACGTTCAGGGTACTGTTCATCATACATGCTTTGCTGGTATTGATAAGCCAGGGATGGCGGCTCTGACTGTTCCTGCTGGACGAGTAATTCAGTAGCCTCAATCTGCATCTCTGGAGAATAAGATTGAAGCATTCTGTAAATCACTTCGTATGCCCGAGCAGCGAGAGAGTCTCTACACTCTATAACACGCAGCCATTGAACCAACTTTTTGACAGACATGATTATATCGACTTTGAAATTCGAAGAATCATATCTTTTTATGCCTTTATTCGCATATACCATTTCCAAGAGGAGAATAGCCACGCATTGCATGACCGAAACACTCGAAGTTAGTGTGACAGTGAATTTGTTGTGAGAATGGAACTTACTAAGACATATGATGGCCCACCACGGTCCATGAGAATATATGAAATACAGATCCGGGTCATCGGGGAACAACTTTGCTAATTCTATAGCAGCTTCAACGCACACAGCCGCGGTTGTGTTGTTGAATTTGGTAGCTGTGCTGTCCTCGTGTGAATTATGCTGCCCTATTCTACAGAGGCAGGGTCGTGTTATGAGCATCTTGGTGCTCCAGTAGTCTGTCATGAGAAGGAACTGTTCGCGGTCGACGATTCCCCTATGCTTCCCTTGTCCAAATGCCAACCCTCCGAGCAGCGATTCATTGGCCCATGCATCAAGCTCTTGAAGCAGCTTGGTTATCCTACGTTGAACGAACTATGGGAATACAAAGTCAGCATCGAGTTGCAGAAAACAGGGAAAGACGCGAATTATATGCAAGAATGGTTCATATAGAGATTTCAAAAGATCTGTGAGCAAGCTGTATCAATAAAATGCTTACTTTCCAAGGTTTGGTAGAAGTCCGAGGCGAATATAGTTTAAGCAATACCCTTTGCGAAATAAGTGTGAATTTGATATGAGCGAGAGTATAATGGCCGTGGTTTAGGAGCTGCAAACTGAAGTCGGAGGCGTTGCTACCCTGAGTACTTCGTGGTGAACTATATTTAGAAGTCTGATACTTTTGGATGACTACGAGGCAAAGGAGTTGTACAATCTTTGGTGGCAATAACTGGTGGTCTCCCAGTTATTATACCGACTATACGCTCAATTGAATGTAGACACCACCAGGTATGCACAATAGATTCTTTCTGCAATTCGGTTGTTTCTGGATTTTCGTTTCGAAGATGAAAGCCGAGTGCAATCGCGAGTCGAATGGACACGCCGATCATCATCTATGATCTACTAATGTGGCCTATAGTTAAGGAGTAGAACGATAATGCGGCAGTCTGGTGAGAGAGATTTAGCAAAAATAAATCTATATGGTAGATAGGGGGAGGGTCTTGGGAGATACTTACGGCTTGTACAAGAGCAAGCTCTGGCGTAGCGATCAACATGGCCGTGTTCATGAGACCAAGAAGGTTTACAGCTCTGGCCATGTATAACAGATGGTCTCTCTCGTCTCCTCTCCATTCAACACCAATAAGATGGGAATACTTAGCCCCAATGGCTAAAACCAAGTTCATCAGTGCTCGCCACTTCCGGGGTACCTGATAGTTCCCTTGTTGCCTTATCGAGATTAAATACTTGCGAAGCTGACTTTCAAAGGTTTCAGACACCTGGAAGGTAACAGACCGAAGTCAGCCGTTGCATTGTACCTGTGAATTGGTGTGGGCCTCTTACAAAAGGAAAGAACAGGTGGACAGTCTCAAAGTAAAATTTCGCCAGTCGTTCAGCCAGGTCAGGATGTGGATCTTCATAAGGGTCGATGGGACCGCTGACCTCAATTTCGGAGTTGTCTAGGTAGAAAGTGGAGTCCGTAAAGCGTTTCACTAGGCCTGGTCGAGACTTTTGCGCTCTATCGTTTTGGCGCGTGTGCTGAGCTTGAAGAGCTCCTTGTGCTGAGCTTGACGCTGCGTATTGTGGATAGAGGGATGGTGTGTCGGTGTGTCGGTGTGTTCGGTGCGGCGTTGTAAATTGCGTAACCAATGGACTTCAGAGTTCTGTCCGACGTAGCCGGTCTCTCGTGCGTCGCGGCTACGCATCAGGTCTTCGTCAAGGTGATCGAGATCTTCGTTGGACCCGACTGATGCAGCGGTATGTGCCTCGCTATGTGGTGTCTGAGTCTCCTCACTATTATAAAATGAGTGGTTTCGCGTGCGCTTCCCGAAAGAATTCAGCGAAGGGCTTGTTCCTGACGAGATGATGTCATCGTCGTCGGCCCTCATACGTAAATTAGCTTTCGATACTCGTCAAATGGTGGTGCTAGGAGCGGTATCAAAATAGTGAACCCACATTTTTAACAGCTTTCTCGATCTTCTGCTTATCCTGATCGCTGACGTTTTCTCCCAGCTCTCGAAGAAGAGTGACTAAGGTGCGATTCAAGCGGGTAGCTCTGTAGCACTGTTAACCAATGAAGAAGTATGATAAGCTAGGATGTCGCACTCTTTCAACCGATCACGCCTAGCCTGCTCGTACACACATTCTGATGAAGTGAGCTGGCAGTTGGTGCAGTGCGGGACCTCGCCGTTGCACCTGACTTCTGTTGTTAAGTAAGCATGTGGATTACACAATTCATATGTCATAGATATTTTGCACACGGACTTCTTTTGCGATAGGCTCTACAAGCTCGGGCCCTAATACACGATCAGTTGTGAGTCAGTGGTGTCCGGCGCAATATACACGCGGTGGTCTCTACTGTTCTTCTGGTTTGCCTTGTTTAGAGAGGGAGGAGGGCGCTTAAGCTTGGAGATGGCCATCTTCTGCCTCTGCGGTGGAAGTGGACCTTCAGATTTGTAGCTGTACATAATTTGAAGCGCTGTTGTTATTTGATGGGCCACTGTTTGGAGCGCAGCGGTGGTAACGCTCCAGCTAGGTGCCAGGAGGAATGACGTACCTCTCTCTGTTGGTGAGGGTCCTTTCATCTGGTTGGCCCTCGGAATGTGATTCCACCCAAGCATGATTGGCTCGCTTTTATTTCTCAACCTATCAACACCAAAGCGATCATTTCCATCTTCGCCATCGCCGACATTGTAGAACGGTATTTTCTCTGCTTCCTACGTACAAGGGGGTTGGCAGAACGGATGAGTATGGCTCGTGCGCGCTCAGACAATTTGTATAGTTGACTGTCGATTTCTTCCGATTTCTGTATAAGTTCGAGCACGGACAGACTCATCCGTTCTGGCCTACCCTTGTCTGCGGCATACAAGGGGGGCCCAAGAAAGGGTGAGTAGTGCGTTCGGTGCGCTCGGGCCATAGAAAGTTATCGAAGATTCCTTACTCCAATAGAAATCTGTATATAATTTAAGAACCGTGGCGAGGTTGTACGCTTAGCTGGAGGTGGGCACACACGACACTGAGGTGATCCAAGTTGTATGTAAATTACAGTGTACGTAAGATTCGATAGAATTCCATGGCTCGAGCGCACCGATACGACCAATGACATACTACGTCGGTTCACGTGTTTAGCGTTAACGTCATTGTACTGGCTGATTGCACTGTCGATTCATCCTCCGTTCATCATTTGTGAAGTTGCTCTAGTGTGCGATGAGGCGTTACCTGCCGTTGGCTGCTGACAACACACGATGTCCTGTGTAAGTACATTTGCTCCCTCAGCCATTTCCCATCCGGAAACCCTACATTCCATCTGTATTCTTATGCATAATCTACAGCATGTCCCCACGCACAAGATCCTGTGCTGTCTGCCGAACAAAACGAATAAAGTGCGATGCTACGGTCCCCCAATGTCTCATGTGCATACGGCATCATCGCCAATGCCCTGGTCTTGACGATGGGCCCTTGATTGTAGATATGACGGAAAGAGCTCGTTATGGCATGCGGAAACGGCGATCCAAACGCTCCTTGAGTGACGTGATTTTCGCTGTGCATACGAAGCCACACCAGACACATATTGACGGCATGTCGCAGGCTGCAATGGTGACTGAAGCATTTTACAATCGATTCCTATGCTACTTTACCTCAGAAGGAGATTGGAAGGACATCCAAAATCGAGTGTCATGGCTGCACCGCCTTCCACAGCTTTGTGCGGATGGAACAAATGATGCTTTAGCACTTGCTGTGCAAGCCACAGCAATGTCGTATTGCGCTATTGAGGCAGACAATGCTACCCTTTGGCGACATGCATGGCACTTATACAGTCATGCTATACGAAACCACAGTCGCTATATTGCTAGATCTCGGGCTGGTATGGGCGCGGTGACTATACACATGATTTCTACGAGTGTGCTGTTTAGCTTCTTTGAGGCTATGCAAGCCACGAATGGTGGCGCATACTATCGCTCCCACGTTTATGGAGCGGCGAAAATGTTCGAAATCACTGATCCTGGACAGTGCTCAGAAGGCATTTTATGCCAGATCTTCTTCCATATGAAGACACAATTGGCGTTTGTGCAGCTCGCGTCGAGTGAGAAGAAGCCAGATATTGACGTGGGCAAAATATTATATGGGACTTTGCGTTATGAGAAACTGCCAATATTCCAGAGATTAACGACCTATTTCATGAGGCTAACGTATATATATAGCGAGGGGAAGAAAAGAGACAATGGATACGCTCAGAATCGATCTGTGCATGAAATAGATTATATGGATATTCGTTCCCATGTCAACGCTCTTTGGCATGAGCACACATCGGTTGTTTCCCATCTTCATGGCAGCCATGCTACACAGCACAGCAGCTCAACGAACACGGCACACTACTGCGACACACCCACCGCTCTGACCACGGCGTACTTCAGCGCCGTGCGCATACTCCTTGGGGTCGTAGCTCCACAGCTTGCAGTCGTGCATTCCGAGCTCGCAGATGCTGACAGGGACATTTTACAAGTAGCGCAGTACCTACAGGTGCACCGAATTGAATGTGCGTATATGCGCATGGCTGCCCCATTGCTTCTTGTGGCAATACATTCCCGGGAATCCAGGCATAGGAAAGAAGCAATAGAGTGCTTTGCGAGCTGGGATAAAGCAAGGATGAGAGGGATCAGTGCATTAGCATTAAAGTGCATCCATCAACGATAAAAGAGACCAGCAAATTATGTGGACGTTTAATGCAATTAGGTAGTGCAATTGTGAGTCCGTGCGTGTAAGGTGATGCTTGGCGTGAAGCACGCGACGCGTAGGCGTCTTGACACGATACTCTCCGCACCACGACCAACACCACGAGTACTATCCCACCATGTCCTGAACACTGCATGCGCAATCGCAACTACACTTGAAGCGCGAGACTATACCGACTCTCCTGGTCTCACTGCGCGCAGTACTTGCGCCCCACTTCCGCCATGGGGTACATCAAGCAGATTACTATCCAGGGCTTCAAAAGGTATCTTCTTCCCATTGTCGTCCCTTCTAACGAGAGGCACTAACATAATATACACAAGCTACAAGGATCAGATGCAAATCGAACCCTTCTCGCCCAACTGCAATGTTATCGTCGGTCGCAATGGCTCGGGCAAGAGCAACTTCTTCGCCGCAGTGCGCTTCGTCCTGGGAGATGACTATCATTTTCTCAGTCGCGAGGAGCGTCAGGCTCTCCTGCACGAAGGCTCCGGTTCAGCTGTCATGTCGGCCTACGTGGAGGTGTGCTTCGACAACACCGAGGATCGTTTCCAGACGGGCAAGCCAGAGTTCTTTCTCCGACGCACTATTGGTGCAAAGAAGGACGAATACTCGGTCAACCGCAAAAATGCCACAAAAGCTGAGGTGATGCAAATCCTCGAGTCGGCCGGCTTCTCGCGTTCCAACCCTTACTACATTGTACCCCAAGGCCGTGTGACGGCGCTCACAAACATGAAAGACTCAGAGCGACTGCGGTTATTAAAGGAGATTTCTGGCTCCAACGTATACGAGACGCGACGTGCTGATAGCCTGAAGTTGCTAGCCGACACAGATAGCAAATGTAATACCACCGATAGCGTGGTGGCGACCATCAATGAACGCCTGGACGAGCTGGAGGGCGAGAAGGAGGAATTAGAAGCATGGAGCAAGAACGATAGGGAACGCAGATCGCTCATGTACACCATGAAGTCGCGCGAAGAGGCGGACCTTGAATCCCGCATCGAGAATATCGATATGTTGGAGAATCAAGGGCGTGAAATGAGAGAGAACAATGAAGCCATCTTCCTACAGAATGAGTCGGACATTGCCCAGATCGAGTCCGATATCAACAAACGACGTGGTGACCTAGATGTTTTGCGAGAAGATCGTGTGCAGTTTGAAAACGACCGCAAATCCGCCACCTTGGAAAAGGCCAAGACCGAGCTTGAGCTGAAAGCATTGCGAGATGGCCAGTCCAACGCTCAGCAGGCGAAGCGCTCACGGGATACGTATATGAAATCAATTCAACAGCAGATTCGTACACGCGAGGCCGAGCTCAAGCGATTACTACCCCAGTATACAGCAAAACAAATGGAAGAAGAGGCTGTCCGGTCACAATTGCTAGAAGCGGAAGGCCAAAGGAAACGCCTCGAAGAAAAGCAGGGCCGCACCGCTTTCTACAACAATAAACGGGAGCGGGATGACGCCTTGCGCGCACAGATCGAAGAGTCAAACGGCGATCTGAGTCGTAGGAAGGCTGTCTTGATGCAGACCAACGAGGAAGTTGTAGAGCTCCAACACAGTATCGAACGAGCAGAACGAGAGATTGCTGAGCTTCGTTCAAACATCGAGAGTGAAGGAGATGCCAGTGTTGGCCTTGCTGCAAAGGTTGAGGAAGCGAAAGACGCACAGAAGGTATTATACGATGAGCAAACGAGTCTGTTCCGAGAACAGAACCGAGTAAATACGCAGCTCACGAATGCACAAGACGAGTTGCGCAAGGCTGAATCTACTTTTTCCCGCTTGCTCGATCACGGTACCAGTCGCGGTCTTGAGTCGCTGCGTCGCTATCAGAAGGACGGTGCGCTGCCAGGTGTTCATGGCACGATCGCCGACTTGCTTCAGGTCCCTGAGGCCTACAGAACAGTCACCGAAAATGCGTCTGAGGGAGCTCTCTTCAATATCGTCGTTGACAACGATCATGTGTCTAGTAAACTGATCGACAGACTCATCAAAGACAAAGGTGGACGCCTGACCTTCATACCCTTAAATCACATTCACGCTCCAGACATGGACCTCCCGATTAAAGGCGATATGCAGCCGCTACTCCCAAAGCTAAGCTATGACGAGCAATACGAAGCTGCCATAAGACACGTCTTTGCGAAAATTGTCGTCTGTCCTACACTCGATGCATGTAAAAGTAATGCTAAGCAATTTAACGTGCGAGCATACACACCCGATGGTGATAATGCATCACGAAAAGGACAGTATCGAGGAGGATTCCACGATCCATCAAAGTCCAAGATTAAGGCATACCAAACCCTCATTCAGTGTCGTACACAGTTTGAGGAGTTACAGCAACGCAAAAATACCATTGCAGTAGAAGTCGACCAGAAGCGCCAACAGCTCACTGCCGCCCAGAGCGAAGTACGGAGGCGCGAACATGAGAAGAATACCGGCGAGAATAGCTACGGACCAATGCGGGAGGAACTGCGAGTCAAGCAAAAGGCGCTACAAGAATTTCGAGACAGTATCATCCGAAAACAGAGAACAGTATTAGATCTCCAGTCTGCTATTAATCAGCTAAGCGCACAGCAAAGTGATTGGGAAGCTGAGATTGCTTCCAATTTCAAGAAGGCTCTTTCTAAAGACGAGGAGCAAATGCTCGTGACCCTCACAAGCACTGTACAAGATTTAAGGCGACAGCATGCTCGGATCAAAGAGGAGCGAGCTGCCTTGGAAACAAAGAAGGTCGAAGCTGAGCTTGACCTTCGTGAGAATCTGCAGCCGGAACTCGACAATTTATCGGCTCAACAAAGCGGTTCAGGCGGGTCGAATAGCCAATCGACGCGGCTCCGGGAGTGTGAGCGTGCCCTAGACGCCGTCAACCATGCCATTGCCGAAATAGATCAGCAGATAAAAGAAACCGATGCTCAAATTGACGATGTCCAGTCACAACTAGGTGAGCTAGAGCATTTAAGAGCTGAAAAAGAGACAAGCAATCGGCAATTAGCAAAGGCTATGGAAAAGCAAGAACAACAGATGTCAAAGAAGGACACAGACCGAAGTCGGTTTACAGATCAATTAGCTGATGTGAAGCGGGACATTCGGAATCTAGGGACCCTTCCCGAAGACGTAAATCGCAAGTATTTGCGATGGGACACTACAAAGGTATACAGAAGTGAGAATGACGCTGTAACGTATGCACTAATGAGTTATGCCAGGTTGCCAAAGAACTGACCAAAGTCACGTCCGCTCTCAAGCAGTTTGCACACGTAAATAAAAAAGCTTTCGAGCAATACGAGAACTTCACTCGGCAACGCAAGGCCCTCACTGACCGCCGTGTCGAACTTGACACGTCACGAAAATCGATTGAGAATCTCATCGACGTGCTAGATCAACGCAAAGACGAGGCTATTGCGCGTACCTTCCGACAGGTCGCCCTGGCGTTTCAGGACGTGTTCCAGCAACTCGTACCCATTGGGCAAGGACGTCTTATCATCAACCGACGATCAGATGTCGATGTACGGGGACATGCTGATGACGATGAAAGCGGAACCGACAACGAAGAAGAGACCCAGGCAAAGAAAGGGAGCAAAATTGCCGAGTATACAGGTGTTTCGATTGCTGTGTCTTTCAACTCCAAGCACGATGAGCAACAACGCATTTCGCAGCTATCTGGCGGCCAAAAGTCTCTTTGCGCGCTTGCCTTAATCTTTGCAATTCAAAAGTGCGACCCGGCACCGTTCTATCTGTTTGACGAGATTGATGCCAACCTAGATGCCCAGTACCGAACAGCCGTTGCTGAGATGCTAAAAAAGCTTAGTGGCCAGGGCGGGAAGAAGGGCGATGGCGGCGGCCAGTTCATCTGCACAACATTCCGACCGGAAATGGTACTCGTTGCAGATCGATGCTACGGAGTGAGCTACTATAATAAGTCGAGTAGTATTGGTGTAGCAACGCGAGAAGTTGCGCTTGACTTTGTCGAGGGAATGCAAAAGGCATAAGAGATTTCTGATTCATGAAGAGGAAAGTTAAGCGGATGAACAGGGCTTTCGCCAAATGGGGCTGTTACTGTTCCGATGATGGAAAGGTGGGCCACCTTGTATAACTTCCCACCAGTCGGTAAGGATAGCTTTACGATTGTACCAGTACCTCTCCTCCTTTCAACAATACCATGTCTGCCCTAACCTCACCATGCCGACTGAAGCCACCAGTCCCTTTTCAAAAGTCATGCAATGACACCAGCAACCGGGACAAAATCCCCACTCAAGTCGCAGCTCAATCCATCCGCCAATACTTCAGCACCTTGCATTCAACCCCCAAGTCCTATGATACGTGAAGATATAACGGTTTGACGCTGTTTGTTGCCTATATACTGACACGTCACCCCCACCCACCAACCCCCACTCAGGGTGCATTTTGACGGCTGGGCATCTACAAGTATAGCACCAGGTAACCTAGGTACCACAATTCGACCGAGCTCGCATCGAAGCGCCCTGTTCACAGATGTGAAGGTGTTACTTGACGCACACGAATTATTGCCAGACGTCATGGTGCAGGAACATGCATTGGCAGCCAGAAGGGATCCGATTGGTCAGTCGGAAAGGAGCAGGGGAGGGGGAAGGAGTGAGGGGAGACTCAAGGTGAACGAACCGAACAAGTCGTTCGGCATGGATTACCGGTGAACAAAGCTACCACAGAACTACTTGTCATGTTTATTTCCGGGACGATGGGGTTTATGACGTGATGGGGTAGCGGGAGGGGTAGGAGAGATCAAATCGAAGCTGAATAGGATTGGATGGGATTGGGTCCCGGCTGCAACGATTCCAAGGTTGCTTGGTGCAATAGATATCGTATACGCCGTAGCCAACAGACGCGCGGGGATTTTCGCAAAATGGCTGTACGTGAACACAACGAGGGTCTACATCTGCAAGCGAAAATGTGGAGGCTTGATTGCAATTGCGTTGAGTGGAATGGCTGACGCAAATGTGGAGTAAAAAAATTTTTTTTTTTTTTTTTTTTAAAATGGTTTAATTCACGGAAGGGATCATAGTTTGCTCATGAATGTTTTGATATTGTATTCAGGTGTCATGTCGTGTAGTTGAAACTCCTCCGCTCAAGGTGGTGAATTGTGGATCATGGCTATAAGCGTATGCTACAAATGTATAATACAGTGTGGAAAAAAATAAATAAATAAAAAGTAGCTTTTTTTTGGGCCCATGTAAACGACAACGCCTCACCTCGGGGTATCTTAGAAACAGTGGAGAAATATCGAATGGGAACATGGGACGAGGGTAAGAGGACAGGCAAAGGATCAAGAGTCTCGTTGCTGATCCTCCATGTCGTCGTCGTCATCGTCGTCGAAATCTCTAAGTAGCTCGAGGCCAAGGAAATCATGGTTGGAATCGGGGCTTGAGCCATCTGGCATTTGGCTGGGGATACTGTCGATACTATCGTGGCGCTCGGCAATGAGTTGTTGCGTGTTTAATACGGGGCTTTGCTGGATAGAGTTTCGTGCATCTGGGGCGGACATGGGGGCTTCCATTCCTAATAGATCCCCGGCGCACCGGGCAAGATATTCATCAACAGCCCAGAAGTTGCACCCAGCGTGACGTAAGACTTCATTCTTGAGGCTAAGCACCTCTTCGCGCAGCATGGCGACATTCTCCTTGAGGGCTTTGTTCTTGGCTGAAAAGGCACGTGCACGGCCTTCGAGACCGTTGATGTACTCCTTCTTGCGCTGGCGGCACTTGTGGGCAGCAACGCGATTCTTCTCCAGATGGGTATGGCGGGCGGAAGAGACCTTGCAGGGGGCGCCGTCAGCAGTGTATGCGTCGACCATCTGGGGCTGCGACTTGGGTCTTCCCCGCTTGCGCTTTGGTGGCTGCGGGTTGACGTGGTAGTGTGGGGCAGTGTCGTCGGCATGGCTTTGTGCGGAAGCTGCCTGTCTGCTGGGACGACGACGTTTTGGGGAAGTCTGGGGAGTGTGGGCCTGATTGGTTTGGGGCCGGAGAGCTTCATTCCGCGGCTGCTCGACGGTAATGGAGTCTTCTCTCGTGTTGGCGTTGGCATGGGCAGGGGCATGGGCAGGAGCGCGGGCAGAAGCGCGGGCAGGAGCATGGGTAGGAGAGAAGTCTTCTGGCGGGGTGACCTGACCATAACGCTCAATGGAGGCGCAGGTAAGCAGAGAGGGCGGGATGGTGAAGGGCGAGGTTTGCATGGCCGACCACTTGTCGGGGTGCTGCATGCTGGGATCGTTGAGCGCAACAAAGGCGTCGTGGGCCCAGTCGAAGGGTTGGGCTGGTTGCTGGATGTCCATGGATGGCAATGTGCAAGTGTGAAGACACAGAAGCGTATTGCTAGTCAGTCAACTTTATAGAGCCGAGAGTGGCAAACAGGGGAGAAAGGTGTCAAGAAAGACTGGAGAGGGAGAAAAGGCCGAGGGCAAGGGCAGGGGGAGAGGGGTATAAGTGCAAACATGGCATTTCAAACAATAGGCCTTGCCTGCCCATGCCAAAGCTGGCGAATTCGATCTGAGCGACAAGGCGCGTGTTTGCCCGGGCGAGCCGCTGCCTGTGGTTGGCCGGCGCCGCCCGCAGTACGTCACGCGCCTGCCAGATCGACGATTGCGCCTGCCATGCTATGCTTGTTCGTTTTCGCATCCGGCTGCCCTGTCACGTGGCTGCTTGCCGGCCTTGTCTCTCACAGCACCACCAACCACTTGCCGGTCCTCGACCGTCTGCGGAGTCCAGTCATCGCCTCCCCGCCTGTGCTAACTAATAACGGTGCATATTCCCATAGCCTGCCACATGCAATTCTGCACCCCTGTCTATGGGACAATCACACAATCCCATCCTGCGCTTTGAAATCCCATCCGCGTGTTCGGGAAAGCCACCCCCTGTATTGACTACTTGTTCCCACTCCGCCAGCCGGCTCTACATCTCCCTACAATGACGCCTTAAATACCAACGCAACGTGATCGTCGCCTGCCGTCACAACCGCCTCGCCATCTCCCTGCACAAACCCCATAATCCCACCGCCCTCACCACCCCCTCTATGTCCTTTCCACTCGCCTACCAGGCCCCTAGCCGCTGCAGCCGTGCCGCCTCTTGTATCCCAGCGTCGCAAAACACCATCGTAGCCCGCACTCGTCAACAACCATCCCCCCGCTCCCTCTTTGTTCACAAACTCGACTTTGACAACCGCCTGTGGCGACTCGTCGTCTGCATGAGCCTCGTCGATGCGTCGACGAACAGCAAACCGATGTGCCGTATCGAATAGAGTAATGGACCCGTCGACGTTCCCAGCCGCCATGAGCGTCAGAGGCAGCGAAGAAAACGATAAACACTCGACGTTATCACTGCCAGCCTGTAAACTGGCCAGTATCTGACCTGACTGACCTGTCGTAGCTTTCACACCTGCAGCCTTGTTCTTGCTCCCAGACACGGTAGGTGTCGACGCGGCCGAAAGACGTGGCAGACCGACGATGCGAATCTGGCCCTCCGGACCACCCACGGCGACAAATGCACCGGATGGAGGTATGCCCACAGAAAACAGTCCGCCTTCCACACGGAATCGCTCGTCCAGCCCGGTAAGACCAACGACAGTCTGCGCATCCGACGACGATGTAAGGCCCTGAGACGCTGCATCTCCAAATACGTCCCACACATACAAGCTCGAGTCTTCGCTTATAGTCGCCAGCAGCGATCCATCCGCCGACCATGCCCCACCGGTACACGATTCAGTATGTAAGTAGTACGCCTGTAGAACCTGTAGCTCCGCGCCCTTGTCTGTCGAGAGCTGATACACCCACACCGAGCCGTCATTTGCGCCGAGAGCCACGACATTGGCATGTGAGGCTGAGGGATTAGCAACGAGCCAGTTGATTTCCTCCACTTCTTGGACTTCTGCCAGGAACTTCCACTTTTTGGCATCGGGCGCGCCTTGATATACACGCAGTTTGCCGTCTAGGCCAGCCGTTGCTACGAATTGGCCCTTAGGCTGCGTAAATGTGATGCTATTGATAGAATCCGCATGGCCGTCCAGAGTGAATATGCTCTTCAGTCCCTGTCGCTCGACCGGTGTAGAGCCTGCGGGGCTGGGCGCCGTTGTCGCAGCGACGCTGGATATGTCGATGATGTAGCCTATGTCATCGCCTCCACCCGTCGCTATAATTTCTTGGTGTATGGGATGCTGGGCTATGCAGAAAATGCTGTCTTTGTGCTCGTCGAAATGCGCAATCGAGTCGTTTTGTAGCTCGATTTCCATATGCATGTCCTCGTCCTCGCCCTCCGAGTCCATGGGCATATCGCCGTCGTCCTCAATCACCTCGTCTGCTTCGTCCGCTTCGAGCGCGTTGTCCTCGTCGTGGTAGTCGATTTCATCATCCTCTTGGTGGGGCGGATTTTGGGTCGGGGCAGCCATTTTTGGAAGTTTTGGTGGAGTTTGGGTAGATTGAAGGGAATCGCACGTAGATGGGGGCGATGCGATAGCGGTGCAGCGTCTTTTAAGCTGAAATATCGAGGGTTGGGTGGTGTTGCTTAGAAATGGTAAAATTGCACTTCCACGAAGAACTTTTTCATGCTTCGGCCCCTCGCACGTCATTTATAAGCTTGTATGCTTGTACCGAGGACAAGGCGAAAACAGTACCAGAATAATTGAGTCACCAAACTCAAATCATAATTCAAGTCGTGATAGTAGCTACTCATTCAAATCCTAAAATATAACCAACTAGCGCGCTATGCGATACATCCCAACAAGACAGCATGCCACACCCACTGCATCTTCCTGCATACATGTTGGATTCTAGATCTATTCCAACAGTATGCTACACAACTAGAGCTTGCTTCCAACCTTTCTTCTCTTCTCCTTCTCTTGGTCCCTCAAGAAGCGTCGCAAGATCTTGCCAGATGGAGACTTGGGAATCTCATCAATGAACTCAATACCGCCCACGATCCACTTGTATCGTGCCTTGTGTTCTTCTACGTGTTTCTGGATCTTGCGTGCGATTACACGATCGCTCTCTTCAAGGCCAATCGATGGCGACTTGACAACGAATGCTTTGGGTACCTCCCCAGCCGCATCGTCAGGGACCTGAATAACAGCGCAGTCATTCACTGCTGGGTGGGTAAGTATATGAGCCTCGAGCTCTGCAGGTGCGACTTGGTGGCCCTGCGGCGCTGTTAGCAATGTTGATCGTTCATGTCATGCAAGAGTCCCTACCTTGACCTTGATCAGCTCCTTTATGCGGTCCACGATGAAAATATGCTCGTTGCCTGACGGCGCCTTGCGAATGACGGCTTCATCGCCAGTCCGCATGTACCCACTTTGGAATGTTTCCGCATTGGCTTTGTCATTGTTCAGATAGCCAAGGACGACAGCGGGCGACTTGACGAGCAACTCTCCGGGCTGATCATAGCCAGTAATCTCTATGCCTTCGGGAGTGACGATTTTGCATTCAACATCCGGAATCAGTGAACCTGAAGAGCCAAACCAAATGTCAGTGGGAGATGTCGAGCACACCACCGTGCATGTCTCGGTTAGTCCTGATGATGGATCAGTCCTGCCTGTAGTTCTCACTGGACAAACGCACCGTAACCTTGGCGAATCTTCCATGAGGGAAAAATCTTCTGCAAATCTTCGGCAGTTTCTTGTCCTAGGGGTGCCGCTCCCGTGAACAACGACCATACGGAACTGAGGTCGTACTTGGCAAGAATCTGGGGATTTTTCGTCATCAGAATGATGATCGGTGGAACCTTGTCGTGTCAATAAACTCGATTGGGCAATTATAGTCATGTACATACTAGGAACAGGGAGCTTATTTTGTGATCCTGGATAGCCTGCAGGGTCGAGGCAAACTCGAACTTAGGAAGCACAATAACTCCATCGCCACGATAAACACTTGAATGGCAAATGACAACGAGACCGTAGATATGCGACATGGGGAGGAGGCCGAGGACACTCTCGATGTAGTCTGACTGATTTCGCAGGTCTTTGATTATTGTGTCCCGATACGGTTTCTCGAATGTCGCGATTTGCACTGCCTGGAGTTAGTACATCTAGACGTGATTACGAAGTTGACATACACGTATTCGCTATGACATTGCGATGCGATATCATAACACCCTTTGGTAACCCTGACGTGCCGCTAGAGTAGCAGAGGAAGGCGGTTCTCTTAGCACCTTCACCCGACTGCCAATTTAACGGTTCTAGGCGGTTGAGGTCTTTGCCTTGGCGGATGAAGTCATCAACCGTTTTCATTCCATTGGGCTTGTTTATACCACCAGTAACCGTGTCCGGGAGCTCAAGCAGATATATGCGATTGTTCGGGATGTTGCACTTCTTGGCGGCCTCGCGTGCCGTCTCGAGCAGTGGAAGGCAGGTAAACAAGGCTTTTGCACCTGAGTTCTTCAATTGATACTCGAGCTCGGCGGCGCTATAAGCAGCGTTGGCGGGCGATTGGATGCCTCCCAGTCGATGTGTCGCCCATGCCAACGGCAGAGTGTCCAGCTGCAGGTGTCAGCACTCTCGCATTTGTCATTTCCATGCCCTACATACAGTGTTCACTGAGAAGACAGCAATGACCTTGTCCCATTCAGACCCTTTGTTTGGATGGAAGCCAAATTCCTTGGCTAGGCCTCGCGCGAGCCATTCGACGCGCTCTTTGACCTCTAAGCTTGAGTACGTCTTGCCAGTCAGACCGCAGGTAAAGGGGTTGTTTGAGTATCCGAGAGGGTGTCTTCCATATCTCTCGTCTAGCAAGAAGTCGCAAATGGGAATTGAGTCTGGGGGATCAAAGGGGAGCTGCGGCACCCAGGTAGGCGGGACAAACGTCATCTTGGCGCGATTTAAGTGTGTTGCAGTATAACACCACGGCGGTTGGGAGGGAGTGCAAAACAACGGGTCGATTGTGTACTAGTTGGCGACGGCGTATTTAAAGCAAAGGGAGCACCAACACACGAATCATTTCGGGCTAACGCTAGCACTCTGGCATGCGAACTTCGAACTTCGGGTGCTTATGCTGCGATTGGAGAAGATGAGGAAGCCGAGGTATGCCGTCCTTGGCAGCGGTGTCTCGAGTCATTGCCCCGCATATCTAGTCCCAGCACGATTTATCTCTCATGCTCGTTGATATGTGAGTGAATAGCCGTCTAGCGGACTGGGCGAAATACCAGATATGTAGATTTCGGACAGCTTAGGTGGCTTACACTCTTGCCTGACGGCTATCGTGTAGTACCAAGGTTACAGGTAAAAAGTCTCAACGTAGGCAGCCCCGCTTCGTCCTCACTTTCACCTTCGTGCACGCCTGCCTGCACGATCCAGGTGAAAGATTGATGCAAATTCTGAAAAACCCACTTGGCCTTACTTTTCAGTGTAATACAGTGAATGAACGGGCTACAAATGCCATTCCCATTTGCTCTCCTCTTTACTGCTCCTTCGCATCTGCCTTCTTCTCTTCTCCTCTCTTCACCTCTCTCCAATGCACATGCCGCCGCCAGCCTTCTGCACAATGGAGGACCAGAAAACTAACCGCTTGGTTAGCCTTACAGGTACTATTTCTCCCGTTTCAAGCATTGCATCGTCATTGAGCGACCCTAACACTAGCAATGATGCGCAAGCAATCAACAGCAAATTGTACGGCACAGCAGCTTCTCAGCGATCACCACGTAATCGCCTATCCCAGCCGTGCTACTCCGATTCGAGCGACTCCTCAATGAAAGAGGATGAACAATTGATCACTTCTTCATTCAAGCGCAAAGAGCAAGACTTGGACTACTCGGACTTGATCGTTGTCACTCCACGGTCGTTAAAGAAGACGAAGACAGAACAGAAGACAAATAATATAAAGAAGGCAAAGCTTATAGTACAAAAGAATGGATTACCGCTTCGACGATCTACTCGTAGCCTTGCAAGGTCGCAGAAGGCAGCCCCAGAGAGCCCCGAGAAGAAGTCAGCCATTATCGTACTCAAGTACAAGCCTCCTAAAACCACTGTAGGCCTCATGCTCAGCCAATCCGATTCAAATGTTGTACTGACCGTATTTTGAAGGATGCGAGCTTCATTAGTTCGACTAGTGAGGAACAGTATACACAATCAGTACTTGCGCCAGTACCTATATCGAGTGAAGTCAGTTCGTTCAATGAGTCTCAAGCCATAAAACATGCTGTACCCACCTTCAAAGAAGGCGTTATGGGGACAGTTGATCAGAACATGGATCATTCAGATTGTGTTATGGACAATACTTCAACCGTCAGTTTCGTCTCGACTCAGCCTACTGTAATCTTAGGTCAATTAGACCAAATAGTGAGCTATGATCCAATGGCAAATCTGAATTCAACCCGGCATACTGTGCTGATGGGTGAATCGGAACAAATCGCTGGTGATTATCCAATGGCAAGTTTCAATTCAGCCGAGCCTACTTTAGAGTTGGGTGAATCAGACCCAATTGTCGATAATACCCCGATGGCAAATTTCGATTCAACCCAGCCTTCTGTGCGATTGGGAGATTTAGATCACGTCATGAACGATGATCCAATAACGAGTTTTCACTCAACCCAGCCTGTGGAGATGCAGCATATGACAAGTAAATCACTATTGTTGTTTGCTATTGTGTTCAATGCTAACCTGCCATAGACTCGCCTACAGTATCAGATTTGATATCCCTTGACCCTGATCAACTGTCAGTGCACACAGCCATGGCTTCAGAGTCTGAGACGGAAGATGAAGCAGAGCCTGCCTTTTTCAGTGGCTACATGCTGTCCGAAAGCCGGAAACAACTCTATATCATAGCTAAGCAAATTTTCGCCAATCGCGGCCATGATACCCCTAAGCCTAGTCCCATTAGCAATCCAGAAGTCTGGGCTGAAGGGCGGCAGGATTTATGTGAGACGCTACCTTACTTCCGTAGCTACCAGGGCGGATCTTACTGCACTAACGGCATTGCTCGAGGATTCATGTTTGATAAGACAGCTCATGCCAGAGACTACGTCGATACTGATGTCGTGATCGCAAGAGCTGGTGGTGGGATGGCGAAAGACAAAGAATCTGGTGAGATGAAGACATTCCGTGATCAGATGGTCGATTCACCAACCACACGCGCATTGAATACATGCATGCAGCACCTCAATCCAGTCATCATCATTACGGGTATCGACAATCCACACATGCCATCAAAGCCGCCGCATCAGTATTGTGTTCTTGACTATTTTAAGCCGACGCACGTCTGGTGTGAAAAGAGCGGTGACAGCAGGATCGTACGGTACCGTTTCGAGAAATTCAATACAAAAAAAAAGTCATGGTGGAGTCCAAAAGATGGAAGCAATCCTATCGAGCTGGGATCTTTAGGTATGCCTGTACGGCTCACTTGTGCGCACTGTAATGAGCCATCATTGCAAGTTTATCTGAACGGATGGATGTGTCTACAGCCTAGCTGCCCTTCCTTTTGGCACATCAAAGGGAAAGAACCTGAAGAAGCATCACTCCTCTATGACCCGCGCTTTCTCAAACAAAAGACGCCTTGGATTAATGAAGACGATGATTATCCGCTGGGCCCTAGTCAGATTGAGTTGTCCCCTTGGTCTGTCATAGGCGAAGATACCTCTAAAGCATTCTGGTCTGGCCTAGTATGCCAAAACTGTGGACGCTGTAATTCTCGACTGAGTTGGATGGGCTGGGAATGCTCCGGATGTGGTTTGAAGATAGAGCCTTCGCACTCGCTGGTACCCGCTGTAGCACTCCGCGAGCCATTGTGGCCAACCTCAAGTTCCCACACTTTTTGTAGAGACACTCATTCGGCCCTAATCAGCGTATCTGTCTCATTTGCGCATGGTTACCGTATCCAAAAATACCGTATCCCCGGTTTAGATGGTTACATCACACACATGATTGCTAATAAGACTATAGTGGAGGAAGCTGGTGGACCTGACGAGATGTTTGAGGCGCTTCAACGGACTGACATTGGGCTTCGCAGACGACCACTTCCCAATGGCATGCTCAAAGGCGAGAGCTTCTGTCGCCAATTCATGGTCAACTATGGAATGCCTTATAAATTCATCGCAGCAACTGCATCCCACTCTTTTGAAGGCGCGGCAGCCCCCATCACTTCAACTCGCAGTCGCCTCAATTGGGCTGCCAAATACATTTTCACTCAAGAAACTGGCCAAACCATGGCACAAATCACGTCGCAGTGGAAGGCAAAGGAGTTCAACGAAGTCCTCGCCCTCGGCTATTTTGAAGGCCAAAAGATCAACTACCACGATGATGGCGAATTCGGCCTCGGACCTACCATTGCAACCCTCAGCTTAGGCTCACCTGGTACCATGTCGATCCGCATGAAGTCTAAATACTACAACGGATGTTCCGTAGGGGGTGTTTATGACGACTCGCTCCCCCTTCCTGGCTGTCAATCGTACGTTGCTCGCAATACTCTGCATTCCGACCTTGTTGCTCTGAAAGCTTCCAACCCAGCGGCATATCAAACACGTCTGAGGCAAATTCCACAGGAGCTTCAGCTCAAGCGGTCGGGCCACGCGAAGGATATGTTGAAAATGCATTTAGGACATGGGGATATCGTAATTATGCATGGGGCCGAGCTGCAGAAGTACTATGAGCATGCCGTGGAGCATGTGGGTAAGTTGAGATTTGCGTTGACATGTCGGTATATTGATCTTGAGAGCTTGAGCGAGGTAGATAGGCCTGAGTACGTGGTTGGGCCAGATGAGGGGGATTATGATGGAGCGAAGGTATTGGGAAAATCTATAGGGCAGTAGGAGGATCAAAAGCCCGAGTAAGAATACGAGTAACTATACCTGGTGGCCAGTGATGTTTTGACATATGACATAGATTCGTTTCCTCATGTACATGCAAAACCCCGTATAGAACTGTAACAGACCCCGATAATCGCCCAAAAGCTTGTTCACATTTGAATTTTTATATTATTTTTTGGAATCTTTCATACATCCTGCTTCCACGCCTTGTTGAATGCCCTCCCAATGACCATTCTCCGTACCTCGCTAGTCCCTGCTCCAATCTCATACAGCTTGGCATCCCTCAATATCCGGCCTACGCTTACTTCATTCATGTACCCCATGCCTCCCATCAATTGGATCGCATCCGCTGCGACCTCGCTCGCACGTTCTGCACTATACAAGATGGCACCTGCACAATCTTGAGTTGCAATGCGTGGGTCCTCGTATGATTCGTCAACGGCTCGCGCAACGGCATAGGTGAAGGCCTGGCTGGCGCGAAACTTGGTATACATGTCGGCGAGCTTGCCCTGGACAAGCTGATTATGCGCAATGGGGGTACCAAACTGTTTGCGTTGATGGGTATAGGGCAGCACGGTGTCAAGGGCAGCTTGCATGAGACCTAGCGGCCCCGCACTTAGCACTAGGCGTTCGAGATCGAGGCCTTCCATTAGGACGCGGACGCCGCGGTTTATGGTGCCAAGGACATTTTCATCGGGCACAAAGGCGTCTTGAAAGACGAGCTCGCCTGTGTTGGAGCCGCGCATGCCGAGCTTGTCGAGTTTGGAGGCGACGGTGAAGCCGGGGGTGGAGGTGTCGAGGATGAAGGCCGTTATGCCTTTGCTTGCGGCCGAGGGCTCGGTTTTGGCGTAGACAATGATAATGTGGGCGTCTGGGCCCTGGAGGAATTGTGAGTAGGGCAGTGGGAGGGAAGCAGGCGGACTTACGTTGGTTATCCACATCTTGGTCCCGTTGAGAATGTAGCCGCCATCGACCTTCTTTGCCGTCGTCTTCATGCTGACTACGTCTGAGCCGGCCGAGTGCTCACTCATGGCCAGGGCGCCAATGTGCGCGCCGCTGATCAGGCCAGGCAGGTATTTTTTCTTCTGTGCAGCCGACCCATTGAGCATCAGCTGATTGATACAGAGCTGGGAGTGGGCGGCGTAGGACAGTCCTATGCTACCTGTATTTTTTTAGTACACGACGTTATAGCCTGGCTTGCAGCGTGTTGGCATACCACTCGCCCGCGATAGCTCTTCCATGACTATGCAATGCGCCTGGTATCCCATTGCCAGCCCCCCAAACTCCTCGTCTGCGGTGATGCCCAGGAAGCCGGCCTCTCCAAACTTCTGCCACATGTCGTTGGGGAAGGCGTTTTCCCGGTCGGTTTTCACAGCCACCTCTTCCGTGATCTCGCGCCGGGCGAAGTCGCGGACAGATTCGCGCAGCTCGTCCAGGTCCGACTGTGTGGGGGGGCTGAAGTTGGCTGGGTGTTTGGTCGACGCATATCGGACTGCTGCAAAGCGTGCGGCTCGCGAGGACTGGAGGAAGTGCCGGGCACTGCGAGAAACAAGACAGGGCGCTAATGAAGCCATTTTTGGGGGGATTGTGAAGAGAATGAAGGCGGCAATATTGGCAGTCGATGAGTGATTGAATGCATTGCCGCATCGCCTTGTGTGGCTGCGGCTAACACCGGCTGAACCGGCCGAGGCTCCTTCTCGCTTGAGAATCTGGGGTAGCCTAGCCCGAATCATCTGCCCCCAATTCTCTACACATTCACAACAACCTAAAGCTTACAACTCATCCACCTTCTTCATCTCTCTTCCATTGCATTCGCCCACATCCAGCGCCACCAAAAACCTACTCACGCAGTTGTACGCTGCAATCGTCGCCGTGAGCTCCACCACCTGCGTGTCCCCCATTATCCCCTTCACCCTCTGCATGATCGCCTCGTCAACCTGCACCCCAACAGTCATTTGATCCGTGTATAAAACAACTGCTTCTTCTTCTTCGCTCAATCCTTTCCACTGTCCACCCTTCGCCGTGCCCAAAACAGCTTGCAGCACAGCCTTTGAAACGCCTGCTTTCAGTGCCAGGGCTGCATGCACGTCCCATTCGTGGACCGCCTGGTTAAGCACTGCCACTCGGCTGATGGCGAGCTCTTGTAGTGTCGCTGGAACCCTGGTTTTGGTACGTATAGCCCCGATAAATGAGTTCCAGCCATCCGCCACGGACGGGTTGTGTAGAAGCGCGAGGTCAAGTGGAATGAGGGGTCGAGGTTTTCTGCGCTCCGCGATGCGTTCATAAACGGGACGAGCGGCCTCGTTAGGAGCCGTAGACGGGGCGTAGGGTACGTGCATTTTGAGCGACGATGATGTTGTCAAGTTTCGACTAAGGCTTGGACGGAAGAGTAGTGTCAAGGTGCGAAGCGACATTGAGCGGGAAGTGGGCGATAACTGGTTTTTATAGTCAAGCACGTCGCTTGTGCTAATCTGAGCACATTGCGGCATGTGGATTCGGGCGACGCTCAAGTTCTCCATTTAACATGCTTACTACTGCGAAACTGTCGCTATATACACTATATCATCAAAGACGCTATTACAAAGCTTTTCCAATTTTACAACCTGCTCTGCTCAAACACATTCGGTAGCCTTGGAATACCTTCCAGCCGTGCAGTCTTCTTGCCTGTTGGCGCTAGCGTAACATTGTACAATAGATCGAGCTTGGCTTTAGGGTCATTGCTTGGCTTGAAGTCGAGCAGCAAGTCATCTTTGACAGCAAAGACGGTGTCGTTAGAGACGTACGGGTCATCGCGGGGATACAATTGTGTGATGAGGGGCTTGTAGCCTTCAGCGGAGACCATAAGATGGATATGAGCTGGACGGAAAGGATGGCGGTCTAGGGTCTTAAAGAGTTGGCCAGCAGCACCTGTAAATTTTATCAGCACATGATTACATGTCCGCATGGGCAATTCAACATACCATCCATGGGCAGCGAGTACGCTGTTGGCTTGTAGCAGTAGTAATTATATTCGCCCTTCTCGTTGGTCGTGAACTTTCCTCGTAGGTTGTTTGGCTCCTGATTTTCGGGGTCTTGGAAGTCGTACTTCCCATTGGCGCTCGCTTGCCAGATGTCGATGACGGCGCCCGGAATGCCCTTCTTGGTATCAAGATCCTGGACCACACCGTGCATAAGTGCGGTCTGACCATCTGGATGTGGGTTGCGGATGATGGTATCACCAAGGTCACGGAAGGGGGAGTGAGGGGACCAAAAGGGGCCGAGAATTGTGGACGAGGTTGGTGTTTCGCCAGATTCGTTGATGTGTTTGTGGGCAATCTCGTCAACTAGTCTATGGAGATATTAGCTTGTTGATTTTGTATGAATTTAGAGACATTTTATCACTTCCGATTCGACACCAAGGACGTCTGAGATACGGTGAGCCTCGTTTCTGGTATTGGTGGTCGTCTGGCCAATGGAATTGACAAATCGAACACCGTCGAACCACTCCTCATTGGTAAGCTCGACTTCGCGAATGAAGTCGTGGAGATGTGTGATGAGCGAGCTCATGACAAACCGTGTTCGATCAGATACATTGGGACCAATGGCACCGATGACAGCCGCTGTGAAGTTGGGATCAAAGCGGTGCTTTGCGTTTGCGCTATCCTGGTAGCTGGGTGCGGATGCCATTTTCGCAATAGAGAGTCTTCAAAAGAATGGGTCAAGGAATAGATGGGGCTGAATCTCAGGATATATGGAGGGGCTACCAAGAAGGAGATGCAATGGTGGATTGATATTGTCTGAACTCGGGGATAGAACATCCTTATAAACCGTGTGCAGCCATGAGGAGTGCAGCCAACCGCACTAAGACTGTCAACAATCGCCGTGTCTATAGCCGGCTATCAGACCATGTGCATGGAAAAGAGGCGCCGCGGTAGGGCAGCCCGGCTTTGAAACTATTGTGTACTATGATGGAGGCTGCCCCGCAGTCAATTAACGAATGGGATGGCGCATCTGCCGGGTGAATTCTTAACCGGCTCTCTTCCTGCCTTGCCCGTACCACGCCCCGCCTTCGGTATTAGTCCTGACCAACCCCAGACGTTTCCCAAACATTGGAACAAGATGCGCCGCCGTCTCCTGGAATTGAGCAATCTTCGAGAAGCGAAGGTCTTGTTAAGATGGTCAAACATCATCTTATGATAGGGACATGGACGCCTCCTGGGGTGATTATTACGGTTGCGTTTGACGATGAAACGCTCGAATTGGAACTGGTTAAAAAGACAGAAATTCCTGCAGATGAGCCCATCAGCTGGATGGCATTTGACGTACGTCTTTGCTTTGAAAATAAGTCAAGGGGTCAACTGACATGACGGCATACAGCATCAAAGAAAAACCATCTACGGCGCATCGATGAAGAAATGGAGTTCCCATGAAGTCAAAAGCCCTGATCAGATAGTACACACCGGCAGTTTCCCCATAGGCGGACATCGTATGTTAGCTACAATACCGCCATGGCGTCCAGCTATTGACTAGCAATAACAGCCGAAGCCAACGACTCTAATACGAAAACTCGTGCCATATTTCTCTTGCCCGCGAAGAAGCCACCATATGCCGTATACTGTAACCCATTCTACGACTATGCAGGCTATGGTAATATCTTCTCAGTAAACCCAGCAGGCCACATGGTGGAGAACATTCAAAACTACGAGTACTGCCCGCAGACGGCAATACATGGCATGGTGTTTGACCCGACTGAGACCCATCTTTACAGCGCAGACATGTGGGCGAATCGCATTTGGTGTCATAGGAAAATAGACGAAGAAGGACGGCTGGAGACAGTGGGCTATACGGAAGCGCCTGCACCAAAAGATCATCCAAGATGGGTAGAGATGCACCCTAGCGGCAACTACCTCTACGCATTAATGGAGGCGGGTAACAGACTGTGCGAGTACGTCATCGACCCTCGAACAAAACTGCCGGTTTACACGCACAAGACCTATCCCCTGATACCGCCTGGTGAGTGTGGTCCAAAGTTGAAGCTGCAGGTAAGACTAATGGTTGCACTAGGGATTCCCAACGCAAAAACAATGTATCGCTCCGACGTATGCTTCCTGACGACATCGTCGCAATATCTGTTCGCGACGTCACGATCGAACTCTTTCTCGCTCACGGGCTACATTGCGGCGTTCAAGATCGGGCCATCCGGGGCTATTGAGCGGCAGATCTGCCTTAACCCAACACCAACGTCGGGCGGACACTCGAACGCAGTCTCGCCGTGTCCGTGGAACGACGAATGGCTGGCGCTTACCGATGACGAGAAGGGAGGTGTTGAGATTTATCGATGGAAGGATGAGTTTCTGGCGAGAGTGGCAAGGCTAGAGATTGGCGAGAAGGGATTCGGGATGAATGCGATCTGGTATGACTGATATGGTGGCCGATGATCACTATGGCTGTGCAGCGAATATGAAGTTAGTACCGTGCCAAAAGTCAGGAGTCACGTGCAAATGCCATGATTTCCGACCTCGGAACGACGAGGGGCAGCTCGGAATGATGTGATGCATTAGTGGCGGTCGGCAGATGGCACCGGGGAAGCTCTCATCCAGAGGTGCACAGGGGCATACAAAGTTATTGGATACTACCATATGTTATTCGACATTCGAATTGATCCCTCTCATTTCTCATCCCCCTACCACCCTGCACCATGGCGTCCAAGTCAACTCCAGGCATTTTGTATGTAACAATGCAGCCCAAGGCAGGCTTGCCAGAAGCACAGTTCCACGACTGGTAGGTTGACTGTTCCCACACCCAGCCTAGCCGCATCCTCTCCACTTCACCACATCTCCTCACACCATTACCACTAAGGTATCAAAATGAACACGGCCCAAACCGCCTGCGCCTCCCCTTTTGCAAGAACGGCTTCCGCTACCGCGCCGCCGATCTCGAGCAGCAACCTGGAAGCAAGGAGAAGCCCGAATGGATGGCCATTTACGACTTCGACCAACTCGAACATCTCACTAAAGGGCCGTACTTGAAACTCAGAAGTGCGCCAGCGCAGACCCAAAGGGAACGCGATACCATGAAGCAGATTTTCGTAGACAGAAGGAGCTACGACTTGCTCCAAGAGTGGAAGATTGACGACTTCCAAGACCTACAGTGTGTAGGGAATGAAGGTCAGAAAAATGTTATGGTCGCGATTGGGTTTAAGTTGCATGATGGTGAGGATAAAGAAGAGCAGCTAAGGCGATGGTATGAGGAGGAGCATGTGCCGCTTTTGCAAAGGGTTCCTGGCTGGAGGAGAACAAGAAGGTTTGTCACCAGCTACTTGGATTTGGAGAGCGGCCATAGGTCTGAGAAAGAGTACTTTACACTACATGAGTATGCGCCAGATAATGGTCTTAATGGGCCAGAGTTCAAAGCCGCAACTACAACAGAATGGTGTAGCAATATCTACAAAAATGTGGTCAAGGAGAGACAGAGGAGGGTATATGACCTCTACTATACCTTCGGGGCTGCCCAAAGAGACTTGCAGAGTCTCGCAAGTAGCGATGCCGTACCCGCACAGTCGACAAACGGCTTGACCAAGACTCATCCAGCAAACGCTACCCCAGAAAAGCGGCCTGTCATTGAAAGCTTCATTACAACCCAAGATGGTGTACAGTTGCCTTATCGGCTAGAAGGCTCAACCGATCCCGATGCACCACTTATAGTCCTGATAAACAGTATTCTCGTAGATTACCACATTTGGGACCACTTCGTCACGAGCTTCTTGCAGCTTACCAACAACAAATACCGCGTTTTACGCTATAGCACTCGTGGCCGCAACGCCCTTCCCTCAAACTCCATATCACCCATTAACATCGACGTACTCTCTAGAGATGTAATCACCATCCTTGATGCTATCCGTGTTAAAAAGGCATCCCTGATAGGCGTTTCCTTAGGTGGCGCAACGGCTCTCAATACAGGCCTCTCATACCCTGGTCGTATCTCCGCATTCATCGCATGCGACACCAATGCCTTCGCCCCTCCTTCCAACGCAAACGCATGGAATGAGCGTGTAGCTATGTGCGAAAAGCAGAATTCCACATCGCCTTCTAACGCCCCTATAGTCGGAACTGACCTCGCCGAAGTTACAGTCCGTCGCTGGTTCGTGCCGGAATCTTATGCTGATATTTCTCTATCAAGTGAAATTGAAAGAGTCAAGACGATGGTTGCGGAAAATTCCTTGCCCGGATTCCGCGAGTCAGTCAAGGCACTACATCAGTATGACATTCGAGACAAGATGCCAGGATACAAGGGCAAGGGCGCGTTTTTGGTAGGCGCAGGTGATGGCGTGTTGCCTAAGACGATGAAAGAGAATATGGCAGATAAGTTGGGAGATGGCGTTGAGTTGAAAGTTATTAAAGGTGCGGGACATTTGCCCATGGTAGAAAGGCCCGAGGAAGTCGCACGGTTTGCTACGGAGTTTTTTGGGAGGTGAGGGAATGTGGTTTAAAATTTTCTAATACACACTTGGATGGATATTATTCATAGAAATCAAAGTCAATTAACTAAAACACGCACGTACCTGATATAAAATTTTGTCATTCGGACAGCTTCCAGCAACATCCTTATTCGGACAGCGTCTAGCAACACCCTTATTCGGACAGCTCACCACCTCTTTGAACACCTTTCCGCCTATTCCTTTCCTCAGCTTTCCAACCTATTCTGCTTCGCTCCTTTCCCTGCTGCCTCACCAGTTGCCTCACAATCCTGCTGCACATAAAAACTCAATTGCACACCCATATGCGCCCTCTACAATCATAACGTTAGCACCCTCACGTTTTTCGTCTTATACTTTTTCTACCCACAATACTTCTCACTATGCCCGCATTGGCTGGCGTTCATACATGATTTCCAGAACTCGAAGCCCACACCCTGCCGCAAACACCCGTCCGTCTTTCGATCATAGGTGTAATAGTTCTTATCATCGGCGACAGCAAGTATATGCATGTCTACAATTTGCGTGATGAAGTTTTGCACAAGCCAGTTACCGTACGTCTCGGGTATCATGTTTGATATTACAGAAAGTGATATTGCGTAGTCCCCTAGGAAGATCTTTCCCGCGTGTAAGGTGCCTTCGGGAACGGCGTAGTGCAAGCTTTGATGCACGACTTTGGAGCTTACAGGCGCTGAAATCCTAGGTTGTGATGCCCGTGCAGCGGGGCGTGAGGCGCGCGATTCTCTCATCGCGCATAATGTGTGCGCTCCAGCTGCCAACGTGCTGGCGCTGATTGCCGATTTCGACCTTAAAGGCCCATGTACTGTCTACGTTTGGACTCTTTTCGAGGTCAGGCGCGGAATTTTAGGGAGCTGTGGGCGAGGGGGTAGCTATGGAGGAAGAAGGCTGTATACTTGTGGTCATGAAGTGTAAGACGAAACTTAGATGTCCCTTATTTAGCCTTTTGAGCTTAATGGAGGATGCTAATCGTATTTCTTTTGTGTTTGAAGGGATTTCGATTGCGTTTGCTAGGGTATTATGCTTTTGGTATGCGATTGAGAGCGCAATCAAGACTACCGAACACAACGTTAAAGCTCGCATTAAGTTTGCAAACTTGTCTGTTTCTCGTGAATACGAGTGATCAAGTGAACCAGTCATACTCTACACTGCGCAGCTATCATATATCAGTAATTATAGAAACAATTTTCCTCATTATTTGGTATGTTTGTAGCTGTCAGTAATACCAACAGTCACTCATTGTGACCTCCGGAGACATCACCCTTGAAGTACAAATGAGATGCATCGTTAAATAGACGAATTTTGCACGTGAATTTAATTTGATGCTTGAGAGCCCGGCATGCTCGGCCAAACTGCTTATTACTGTGAAAGTGCCCAGACTTTACAATCGATGACCCTATTGCTATTTGAGTCATTTTGGGCTGCGAAGCCTCGAAGCCGATCAACGATCGGTGTGAAGCCCGTTTCCTATGCGTTTTATCGTATAGTACAATGCATTGCCAAGCTAAAAGCCACGTAGTCAAAATATCCGTGTTACCATGGATAGTCATAATTTGGGGGGCTCAAGTGGACTCTGGGTGTGGCATGAGGTAGGTAGGAACGTTGACACCGGAGAGAATTGGCTCATTCCTCGATTGATTCAGATAATACATCTACCACAACGCAGCAGTACTGCGTGTTCCAATAGCATTTGACGATCGAATGCAGAGCCACCAGCTCTGACAATGCATTTCATGGATAGTTTCGATTCTTATATTAGGCTAAGAAATAAGTGGAAAATAAATGTAGTATACAGAGCATCGTAAGAGACACGGTGTCGGGGTGCTCGTGTGCTTCCCTGGTTCCCCACTCGCTCGCTTCCTTTATATGCCCCACGACCCCACTTTTACATTATCACGTAAAGCCTCGTGAAATTCGAGAAAGCTATATATAACAACAACAAATTTCGAATGATTTAGGACTATACTTAAATACTTTGTAACTCCCTTAGTCATCAGATAAACCCAATTGGGCCGGTAACTCAGTGGTAGAGGTTAGTAACTCCGTAACTTCCGACGGTAAAGATTGGCTAACAAGATCCCCCAGTGTAGGACTGCAGCTTCTCGTAGCCGTCTTCCCAAAGCCACCGGTTCGACTCCGGTTCGGCCCTTAAGAATCCTTTCTTTTTGTTTCTAATCGTAAGACCATCCTTAATCACTAGGTACACACAGCTGCGTAAGGTTACTCAATCATTCTGGTTCGTATGTATTTTTCCTTTTTGGAAACAGAACAACTCTTTTCTATCAAGCAATTAGTGTAATTGAAAAGAAAATTCTATCCACATACTTATCGTATTTCAGCTGGCCAAGCCGTACTGCGCCAGTGTCCCAGAAATCACCTAAACACACCGTCCCACCCTTGAGTCCGGGAGTGCCCATTTCACAATTGCTGACACTAAGATTATAGGAAGATTAAGTTAAAATGAGACATGCTTCTAAATTAGGGGCGCTTGTATAGCTGAAAAGTACAATGAGCATTATGGCTAGCGTCAACAGCAGCGGAGTGATTCTCGGTCTACAACGAAGCGTGATTGTTCCCAGGTACTTTGGTATCTCATCACATTACGCTTTTGCCATTTTTTGTTATCCGTCACAATAATTGTCATCAATACAGTGATCTATTCGGATTTTTTCTCGTTATAAAAGCCAAAGCTGGGTCACAACTAATGCTTTGCTACGACTTGAACAAGAGCTTCAATACATTAGGTAATTGTTTTCTTCTCCACCCTTCTTAACTAATCATGAATAAGCCGTTGAAAACGAATATAGATGTATTTGATTGCACTAAACTGGGTTTATGTTGTCACAAACGACGATCAATCGCGTAACCACCTAGGTAGCATGTCAACGTCTGTATAATAAACCATAAAAGCCCCAAGCAACTTTCAGGGCCTCCCAACCTCATGCCTAACTTTTAATTAGTTTAAAATGTCCGCGGATCAGTCTATACGCATCACAGCCTGCGCAAGACGCAACCCCGAGCTGTCAGAAAAAAAGTTCAACCAGCATTGGATGCACAAGCATGGGCCTCTGGTTACACCTTGGCCTCAAAAATACGGTTATATGAAGTATACTCAGGTAAAATTCCTGCATTTCTTTGGTTTCATGTTTTTGATGCCATGATTGGAATGAATATGACGTACGAATTGGTATCCTACAATGTCCGTGCCCGAACCACGCCTCACAAGAAATGCACAACTATATGGCGCCATTGCAGACTTTTAGTTTATGTTATTTGAGATTTCAATAAGGCGTTCAACGGTGAATACTATTCGAATGTTTTGAAGAAAGACGAAGAGTATCTCTTTGATTTGTCAAATCTGGTTCTCGCCATGGGCGTCGAGTTTGCCGTTATTAAGAATGGACACACGGTTAGCGAAACTTAGAATAAGTTGTGAAGACATTGTGTGCTGAAATATTGATCCCGTTAAGCAGGTTATGCTCTCATAAAATATATGTAAATTTTGAAAATTTTAGCAGACATTGCATCTACATTCCAAAGCAAAAACCTATATTAAATTATCGGTCTAGAATGGAGGCACTCATTACTTAGTAGCATGTTCTATGAGCTGCTTAAGAGGTGCATGTCTGTACAAGGACTTTGAATTTCTGGATCAGAAGTCTTAACCAGATAGTTCATAGGCAAACTGCTCTATCGTCCATAAACTGCCCTGTACAGGTATCGATAATGGGAGGGTATAATGGCTCCAAACGTAACTTTCACCCCTGTTTCGCGAAATTCTGGCGTCAAAATGCCACCGTACCGCCCAGGGGGGTGGGGTGTGTACGATTGAACGATGAAACTATCTCAGCCTGGATTGAGTGACGAGATAGTTTCGAGATTTGAATATATTTCTGATAAGTTTTCATAGGTCAGAATTTATGAAGATACGGACATAGCAAGTTTGTTATGTTGTTGCTCTTAATAGCTGTCTGAAAGATGTTGAGAGATAGGTAGTAACTAGAGTATTTGAGTGATAGAGAGGAAAGTTTTATATGCGCTCACCTTGTTGGAAGGCCTAATAGCTCTATCTTTGAGTACTTTGCGGCGCCCTGTCTACCCAATATATGTTGGGTGGGTACCTTGTCTCTACAATCCACAAATAGCAGAACAAGTAATTCCAAAGTATCATTAGGTTATCACTATCGCCTATAGCGATTACTGTACTAGGACAAAAGTTAGGAACGCCAAGCTTAACTCACCGTGCACCTCCAAACTACGTCACCACTTCAACCCACCACAACCATGGCTACACCGCGCTGATTTGGACGAGAGATAGATGGAAATGTTCGCAGAAAGCCAAATATGAGTCTAGATGAGCGCAACAGAATTGTTGGGACGGTATTAGGTGGTGTAGGGCACTCTGAAGTTGCACCCTAGTTCGACCGTACACACTTAGCTGTAACTAAGATTATAAAAAAATACTGCGAAACAAGCAACGTTAAAGATAAACCTTGTAGTAGCTATCTACCTATACTATTGCTACACTAGAAGAAGCTTATCTATCGCAAGGCTCGTGCCTAGCTAAAGATTGAGTACTTAGAGCTCGCTAAAGCTACTATAGTTATAGTAGTAGATAAGACTCCTTTAAAGCTACCTAGCTATAAGACATTGTACTACTTTATTAAAAGACGTAGCCTTACTAAAAATCTATATAAAAAGTAACTAAAACTTAAGCCTATTTATACTTAGAAACGCTAGTAGTTGTTATAACAGTAACAAGAGAACTACAGATAGAACTAATAAGCCCTACGATAATCGACTTAGACCTATATAACGCTAAGGGGTACAAACCTAATTAGGAGGCTATATATAATTAGGACACCTAGGGTAATCTATAATCTATAGACTCTTAGTATTAATAGATTATAGATTAGAGTAATCTACAATCTATTAGTCTTAGTAACTATAGATTAATAGATTATAATAAGTATATAGTTAGTAGTAATACGTATTATTAGGATAGTATTAGCAATTTAATCCTTTAACTATAGAACGCTAATACAAGACAGTTGCAAAATATCTTCTATTGTTTATAGTTATTATAGATTAAAATATAAGCTTTTGTTATTACCTTGTAATTTACTAATACTCTTAGAGTATTAGGAAGTTAACCCTAGTAACACCCTATTACACTTTACTAATTTAGTTATTATAGGAAGTAAAGCGTAAGTAGTATATAGTCTAGCTAACACGATAGTAGAAGGTTTAACTAAGAAAACTAAGGTACTTATAAGTAGTCGTAAGTTAGATAATATAGTATAGAAGAATATTAAGAACTATATAAATAACTTAATCTCTAAAAAAGAGGATATAAAAATAATAATTAACGCTCTAGAAACTTAAAACAAGAAACTCTAGGAATACGTAAAGTAAAATAAGGCCTAGATTAAAGCTATTATCTAAGGACAAAATTAAATAGAGTTAATTATATAATATTTAGAGATAAGTATAATAAAGAAACTACTTAAGATACCTATTCTTAAGAAGTTTAATAGAATAAGAGAAAAACTAAAACTTTTTATAGCTTTAGTATAACTTTAGATAGATATATAAGTACTATACTTTAATATAGAAGAGAAAAAAGTAATATATATTAGATTATACTTTAAAGAAGATATAATAAAATAGTATAAGCTTTACTAGATAAACTATATAATATACTCTCTAATAACTTAGAAGGATAAGACTAAAGCTATTTTTAGAAGTTATAAATACTTTACTAAATAAATAAGAGTAGTATTTAAAGATATAGACGTTACTTAATAAGCTAAAGAATAGCTAGAAAAGCTTATATAAAGTTAAAGTATTTCTAAATATATATTATAGTTTAAATAACTATTATAAAATATAGAATAGAATAAGTTAGCTTTAATATTATAATTTAAGTAAAGACTAAACTCTAAAATATAATATAAAATAATCTATATAGAAAAACTAAAGATACTAGAAGCTCTAAAGTAATAAGTAATATAAATTAATAATAATCTTTAAGAATAGAAAAAGAATAAATATAGAGGTTATATCTAGAACTATAATAAGAGAGACCCTATAGTCCTTAATATAAATAAAGATAAGAAAAAAAAAAAATAAAGACTTTATATACTTTAACTATAGTAAGAAAAGCTACTATAAAAAAGACTACTAATTATAAAAAAAAAAGATATAGTATACTATAAATATAGAAAACTAAAATACTTTATAAAAGACTATAGAAGTAAAAACCTAAAGAAAGAAACTTAGTTAAAGATAACTAAAAAGAAGAAAGAAGTACTATAAGTATAAGCTAAACCTTAAGAGAAAGTAGCTAGGAGTAAAGAAATATAATATATAATACTCTATTAAACCTTTTATTATAATAATAACTACTATATATATCTTTCTAGTAAGTAAAGAGTAGTATAGTTCTTATAAAAATAAAAGTATAAAGTAGCTATAATAAAAGAAAAAAGAATAAAAGCTTAGCTAAAAAAAATAGCCTAAGTAATAAACTTACTAATAAAAGACTTAGAAAGAGAAGAGCCTTTAGTACTATTAATCTAAGCTAAAAGACTAGTACTAAATAAAAAAACTACTATAACTACTTCTAAAAGACTATAAAGAAGTAAAAAATAAGTTAGTATAAAAAGTATAAAGTATACTTAGCTAGATATATATAGCTATAATAGTTATATAATAATAGATATAAGAGAATAAAATAAAAAATAGAAATTTATTTAAATATACTTAATAGTTATAAGTATAGAAAAAGCGTATAAAGACTAAAAAGAATATAATCTTAAAGAAACTAAGTTTATACTATTTTAAAAATAGATAAAGTAAAATATAGTTATAGTAAAAAGAATACTTATATAAAGAGAATAGTAATACTTTATAAAGAAAATATAATAGATTAATAAAGCTTATATACTAAGAGTACTAGTAGTATACTATATTTTAATAATAAATATACTTAGTAAAAGTAGATACTAAGAAGGAGATTGTTATAGGTGTAATAGAAGAAATCGAGATAGAACTAATTAGTCCCGATCTAGGCGCTAACAAAGCATAGGACGAGTAAAGTAACAACCTTAATTAAGAGACTATATATAACTAGGACACCTAAGCTAATCTATAATCTATAGACTCTTAGCACTAATAGATTATAGATTAAGACAATCTATAATCTACTAGTCTTAGCAACTATAGATTATAGATTACAACGAGTATATAGTTAGTAAGATGCGTATTATTAGAATAGTATTAGTAATCTAATCCTTTAACTATAGAACGCTAATACAAGATAGTTACAAAATATCTCCTATTATTTATAAGTTATTGTAGATTACCCCTAAGCTTTTACTATTACTTTGTAATCTACTAATAACTTTAGGCACTAGGAAGTCGACCCTAGTAACAGCCTATTATACCTTACTAATTTAGCTATTACAAGAAGCAAAGTGTAAGTAACGTATAGTCTAGCTAACACAATAGTAGAAAGTTTAACTAAAATAAGTAAAGCCCCTAGGAGTAGTTATAAGTCTAATAGTACTATATAGGAAATAATTAAAGACTAAATTAACAATCTAATCTTAGATAAAGAAGATATAAAGATAGTAATCGACGCTTTAGAAACGTAAAATAAAGAACTACAGGACTACGCGAAATAGAATAAAGTATAGATTAAGGTAATTATTAAAGGCTAGAATTAGATAGAACTAATTACACAACGTCTAGTAATAAGCGCGACTAAGAAACTACCTAAGATACTTGTCCTTAAGAAGTTTAATAAGATAAGAGAGAAACTAAGACCTTTTATTACTTTAGTATAACTCTAGATAGATGTATAAGTACTACACTTTAATATAGAAGAGAAAAAAGTAATATATATTAGGTTGTACCTTAAAGAAGACGTAATAAGATAGTATAAACCTTACTAGATAGACTATATAATATACTCTCTAATAACCTAGAAGGATAAAACTAAAGCTATTTTTAGAAGTTATAAATACTTTACTAAATAAATAAGAGTAGTATTTAGAGATATAGACATTACATAATAAGCTAAAGAATAGCTAGAGAAGCTTATATAGAACTAGAGTATTCCTAAGTACGTATTATAATTTAAATAACTATCCTAAAATATAGAATAGAACAAGTCTATATTAATATTACAATTTAAACAAAGACTAAACTCTAAGATTTAATACAAAATAATCTATATAAAGAAACTAAGGATACTAGAAGCTCTAAAGTAATAGGTAATATAAATTAATAATAATCTTTAAGAATAGAAGAAGAATAAGTATAGTACCTAAAATAGAAATTAGGATACTAGAGACTCTATAATCCTTAACGCTAATAAAGATAAGAAGAAGAAGAAGAGTAAAGACTTTACGTACTTTAACTATAGTAAAAAGAGCTACTATACGAAAGACTACTAGTTAAAGAAGAAATAGGATATAGTATATTATAAATACAGAAAACTAAGATACTTTACAAAGGACTACAAGAATAAGGACTTAAAGAAAGAAACTTAGTTAAAAATAACTAAGAAAAAGAAGGAAGTACTATAAGTATAGGCTAAACCTTAAGAGAAAGTAGTTAGGAGTAAAGAAATATAATATATAATACTCTATTAGACCTTTTATTATAAAGACAACTACTATATATACCTTTCTAGTAAGTAAAGAGTAAGATACTTCCTATAATAAAGATACAAAGTAGTAGTAATAAAAGAAAGAATAAAAGCTTAGCTAGAAGAAATAGCCTAAGTAATAGACTTACTAATAGAAGACTTAGAAGGGGAAGAACCCCTAGTACTATTAATCTAGGCTAAAGGACTAGCACTAAATAAAGAGACTACTATAGCTTCCTCTAAAAGACTATAAGAAAGTAAGAAATAAGTTAGTATAAGAGGTATAGAGTACGCCTAGCTAATAATATATAGCTATAATAGCTATATAATAATAGATATAGAGAAACGTAATAAAAAATAGAAGTTTATTTAGAAATACTTACTAGTTATAAGTATAGAAGAAGCGTATAAAGACTAGAAAGAATATAATCCTAAAGAAATAAAGTTTATACTATTTTAAGAATAGATAAAGTAATATATAGTTATAGTAAGAAGAATACCTATAGAAAAAGAGTAGTAGTACCTTACAAGAAAAACATAATAGATTAATAAAGCCTATACACTAAGAGTACTAGTAGTGTACTATATCCTAATAATAGATACACCTAGAAAAGATAAGTACTAGGAAGGAGATAACAAAATAATAGATCTAAGATATCTAGTACACTTTAAAGTATTATAGATATTATACCTAGATAAGAATTATATTATATATAGAAACTCTAAAGTAAATAATAATATATAGCTTATAAAGAGAAGAGGCTATAACTATATAAGAGTAATTATAGTAAAAGATATCTAAGGATAGGAAATAATCCTAGAAGATAGATATATAGTAGTAAGACTTAGCCTAAAGTTATCTAAGAAATGCGTCTAAAGAAGACTATAGTATAAATATATATATAATAAGTATCTAAAATATAAAGAATATAAACTTAAAGTAGGCTTATAGCTTTAGAAAGATAGACAATTTATAAAGTTACCTAAGTAAGAAAAACTAGAAAGTATAAGAAGCCTATACATTACAAAAATAGGTATATACTAAGAAAGGAAAGTATAATTAATAATTAATAGTAGAGCTACAAGAAACTTTATATTAAAGAAGTTTATAGAAATATAGGGAATAAAGTATATAATAAAGAAATACCCTTAATAACTAAGTATAATTAAAGGAAAACTATTCTAAGAACTTATTAGGTTCAAGATAGTTCCCTCTACGCTTAAATTAGAAGAGATAATAATAAAAAATATAGTTATAGATATAATAATAATCGATAACAAGTAAGATATAATATTAGGTATACTATAGTTATAGATAACTAACCTATATATTAATTAGAGAATAAGGAAAATTAGTTATAGTAAAACTAATACGCTAAAAGCTAATATAAGCACCTACAAAGGAGAATTCCTAGAAAAATATAAGAAATAGGAAGAATAGCTTATAAAGCTAGAAGACTACCTTCTAGAATATTAACTATAGGACTTAGCGATAGAACTAAAAGAAGGAAGAAACTTAGGATAGAGCCTAGTCTACTAAAAAACAGAAGAAGAATCTAAGATTAAATAAGCGTTTATTTAGACTATAATAAGAAAAGGATAGATAAGAGAATCTAAATCCTTAGTAGTACATAGACTTATATTTATAGATAAAAAGGGAATAAATAATAAAAGGCCCTATATAGATTTTAGAAAAACTAACGTAATTATAAACAAGAACTAATACCTACTACTATAAATAGATAGAATACAAAATAGACTACGAAAAGTAAAGATCTTTACAAAGCTAGATATCTAAAACGCCTACTATTAGATTAGAATTAAAGAGGGCGATAAATAGAAAATAGTGTTTAGAATATAGTATAGACTATACAAATACTTAGTTATACTATTTAGCTTAACAAATATACTAGTAGTATTCTAAGAAAAGATTAATATAGTACTAAGAGAGTACTTAGATATATTTATATTTGTATACTTAGACAATATCTTTATATTCTTAGAAATAGAGGAAGAACACGTATAATACGTATATAAAGTATTAAAGAAATTAGTAGAAAATAAACTATTTCTTAAAATAAGAAAATATAAATTCTATATAAAGGAAATAGATTTCCTAGGATTTATTATTAAACTAGGAAAAATTAAAATTAACCTAGGAAAGATTAGATTAATTAACAAATAGCTAACACTAAAAAACCTAAAAGAAGTACAATAATTTTATAGGCTAGCTAACTTTTGTAGAAAGTTAATAGTAAGATAGTCTAAAGATATAGAACTAATAATAAGACTTATAAAAAAGGACACACTATTTAAATAAATAAAAGAATATAATAAAGTATTTAATAAGATTAAAAAGAAGTTTATAGAAAACCTAGTTATTAGAATATATAACCTAGACCTACTAGTAATAGTAAAAATAGACGCATCTAATTTAGTCTATAGAATAGTACTAATACAAGAAGACCTAGAGACTAAAAAAGAATACTTAGTTAAATACTTCTCTAAGAAAATAAAGATAGTAGAACTTAACTACCTAATCTATAATAAGGAGATACTAGTAATCTATAAAGTATTTAAATAATAGAGAGTATACTTATAAAAAGTAAAATATTAAACAAAGGTCTATATAGATTATAAGAATCTTATAGGATTTATAACAAATAAAGAACTATTATAACGCTATATAAGATAGTAAGAATATCTATTAATATTTAATATAGAAATTATATATATAAAAGAGAAAGATAATTAGTTTATAGACGCCTTTAGTAGAAGACTAGACTTATAAGAAGAAGTAAGCGCTACTAGTATAATCCTAGTTAAAAACAAAGAAGGACATTTAGTCCTAAATATACCTAAAATAGCCGTAATACTTAAAAGAAAGAGTAGTAAGCTAGACGAATAGGTTTAGAAAACAACACAAGAAGCATCTAAAGAAATAGAGAAACTAGAAATCTATAAAGGATTCGCACAAGTATATAGAAGAATATATATTCTAAGGAAGATCTAAAGAGAATTTGTACAATAGTTTTATAAACTACTAGTATATAGACACTAAGAGATTAACAAAACCTTTAATAGGTTACTATAAGATTATTATATTCTAAAAGTAAGATAACTAGTAATAGAAGTACTACAAGACTATATAGAATATTAGAGGAATAAGTACAATAGATATACACTATATAGGATATTATAACTAATAGAAGTACTAGAATAACTATAAGGAGTTATTATAATAGACTTTATTACGAAGTTACTAAAGTCTAAAGACCTAATATTAGGAGTTAAATATAATAGAATCTTAATAATAGTAGATAAGCTTATAAAGTATATATACTTTAGACTATATAAAGAAAAAAGTAGGATAGAGGTTACTATATGCTAGGTTCTAGGAACTATAATTAGTTAATATAGACTACTAGATAAGATCGTTATAAATAGAGATATATAATTTATATTAAAACTATAGGGAACAATAATAGTGTAATTAGGAATTAAATATATAATATCTATAGTATATTACTTATAAATAGATAGATAGTTAGAATAAATAAATTAGATAGTAGAATAATACTTAAGATGCTACTTTAACTATAACTAAAACAATTAGGTATAGTTACTACCTATAGTATAGCTAGTATATAATAGCGTAAAGAATATAGTAATAGAAATATTACTTTTCTTCGCGAACTATAGATTCGAGCCTAATATATACTAGATACTAAGAAATTAGATATTTTAGTCTTTAAAAAGAGAAAACTTTGCTAATAGACTTAAAGATATATACGACTAATTAAGATAGGATATAGAGTTCCTATAAGAGTAAATAGTAAAGTACTATAATAAAAAGTATAAAGAGAGACCTTAATTTAGAGAGAGAAAAAAAGTATAGTTAGTATAGAAGAATATTAAAAGTAAACAACCTAGTTTAAAACTAGACTACGTTAAGATAAGACTATATAAAATTAAGGAAGAAGTTACACTAGTTATATTTAAACTAAAGCTACTAAACAAGATAAGGATACACCTAATATTCTACGTAGCCTTACTAGAACAAGTACTACTAGAAGTAGAACTACTAGTATACGAAGTAGATATATATAGAGAACAAGAAGAATAAGAAGTTAAGAAAATCCTATAGTACTAGTTCTAAAATAGAAGAAACTACTACTTAGTAGAATAGATAAGTATAGACAAAAAAGGATAACTATAGGAAGAAATATAGGAACTAGAGGATAACCTTAATTACCTTGTTATAGTAGTAACAAGGGAAACCGAGATAGAACTAATTAGTCTACGCTTAGCTACTAACAAAGTATAGGATAAGCGGGGTAACAACCTATAGGACAACGAGTTCGATTAGGAAGCTAACTACAATATAGATACGTAATAGATTTGTAAATTCGCGATCTTAGTAAACACAAAGCTATAAAGCTATTATGTAACGAATTTGTAAATTCGCGATCTTAGTAAATACAAAGTAATAAAGCCGCTAAGATATTATTACTATATAGTTAGTAGTAATACGCATCGTTAGGATAGTATTAGCAATTTAATCCTTTAACTACAGAACGCTAATACAAGATAGTTACAAAATATCTTCTATTATTTATAGTTATTGTAGATCCCTATACAAACTTTTGTTATTACCTTACAATCTACTAACCCTTCTAAGACAAGTACCTATAGTTAACGATAGGAGGCCTATTATACCTTACTAATTTAGTTATTGCAAGAAGTAAAGCGTAAGTAGCGCGTAGTCTAGCTAATACAATAGTAGAAAGCTTAATAAGTAAAGCCCCTAGAAGTAGTTATAAGTTAGATAGTACTATATAGGAAACAATTAAAGATTATATAAATAAACTAATTAATAATAAAGAGGATATAAAGATAGTAATTAAAGCACTAGAAACGTAGAATAAGGAACTACAAGACTATTTAAAATAGAACAAAGTATAAATTAAAGCTATTATTAAAGGCTAGAACTAGATAGAATTAATTACCTAACAACTAGAAATAAGTGCAACAAAAAAACTACCTAAGATACCTATCCTTAAGAAGTTTAATAGAATAAAGGAAAAACTAAGACTCTTTATAGCTTTAGTATAACTCTAGATAGACGTATAAGTACTACACTTTAATATAGAAGAAAAGAAAGTAATATACATTAGAATATATCTTAAAGAAAATATAATAAGATAGTTTAAACCCTACTAGATAGACTATATAATACACGCTCTAATAACCTAAAAGGATAAAATAAGAGCTATCTTTAGAAGTTACAAATACTTTACTAGACAAATAAGAGTAGTATTTAAGGATATAGACGTTACCTAATAAGCTAAAGAATAGCTAGAAAAGCTTATACAAAGCTAGAGTATTTTAGAGTACGTATTATAGTTTAAATAACTATTATAAAATATAGAGTAGAATAAGTTAGCCTTAATATTACAATTTAAATAAGGACTAAACTTAAAAATCTAATACAAAATAATTTATATAGAAAAACCCTAAACGCTAGAAACTCTAAAATAATAGGTAATACAAATTAATAACAATCTTTAAGAATAGAAGAAGAATAAGTATAGAGGTTATACCTAGAATTAAGATAAGGGAGACCCTATAATCCTTAACGCTAATAAAGATAAAAAGAGGAAGAAGAATAAAGACTTTACGTACTTTAACTATAGTAAGAAAGGCTACTACGTAAAAGACTACTAATTATAAAAGAAAAGGAATATAGTATACTATAAATATAGAAAACTAGGACACTTCGCAAAAGACTATAGAAGTAAGGACCTAAGAAAAGATAAGGAAACTTAGTTAAAAATAACTAAGAATAAGAAAAAAGTACTAAAAGTACAAGCTAAACTTTAAGAGAAAGTAGTAAGGAGTAAAGAAGTATAACATATAATACTCTATTAGACCTTTTATTATAATAATAACTACTATATATATCTTTCTAGTAAATAGGGAGTAGTATAGTTCTTATAGAAATAAAGATATAAAGTAGCTATAATAAAAGAAAGTAGAATAAAAGTATAGCTAGAAGAGACAGCCTATATAATAGACCTACTAATAGAAGATTTAGAAGGAGAAGAACCCTAGACCCTATTAATCTAAGCTAAAGAATAAGTACTAGATAAAAAGACTACTACAGCTTCTTCTAAAGAACTATAAGAAAGCAAGAGACAAGTTAGTATAAGAGGTATAGAGTATACCTAGCTAGATATATATAGCTATAATAGCTACACAATAATAGATATAGAAGAACAAAATAAAGAATAGAGATTTATTTAAATATACTTAATAGTTATAAGTATAGAAGAAGCGTACAAAGACTAGAAAGAACGCAATCCTAAGAAAATAAAGTTTATACTATTTTAAGAATAGATAAAGTAATATATAGTTATAGTAGAGAGAATACTTATATAAAAAGAATAGTAGTACCTTGTAAAAAAAACGCAATAGATTAATAAAGCCTATACACTAAGAGTACTAGTAGTGTACTATATCCTAATAATAAATATACCTAGAAAAGATAAGTACTAGGAAGGGGATAACAAAATAATAGATCTAAAACATCTAGTACACTTTAAAGTATTATAGATATTATACCTAGACAAGAATTACATTATATATAGAAATTCTAAAGTAAATAATAATATATAGCCTATACAAAGAAGAGGCTATAACTATACAAGAGTAATCCTAGTAGAAGATATCTAAAGATAGGAAATAATCCTAGAAGATAGATACGTAGTAATAAGACCTAGTCTAAAACTATCTAAAAAATACGTCTAAAGAAGACTATAGTATAAGTATATATACAACGAATACTTAAAATACAAAGAATACAAGCTTAAAGTAGGCCTATAGCCTAAGAAAGATAGATAGTTTATAAAAATACCTAAGTAAGAATAGCTAGAAGGCGTAGGAGGTATATATATTATAAAAATAAGTACTTACTAAGAAAGAAAAGTATAATTAATAATTAATAGTAAAGCTACGAGAAACTTTATATTAAAGAAGTTTGTAGAAATACAAAGAATAAGGTATATAACAAAGAAATATCCTCGACAATTAAGTACGATTAAAGGAAAACTATTCTAAGAACCTATTAGATTTAAAATAGTTCCCTCTATATTAAAACTAGAAGGAATAATAATTAAGAATATAGTTATAGACATAACAACAATTAATAACAAATAAGATATAATACTAAGAATACTATAGTTATAAATAACTAACCTATAGATTAATTAGAAAATAAGAAAAATTAACTACTATAGAACAGACACGTTAAAAGCTAACATAAGCACTTATAAAAGAGAATTCTTTAAAGAATACAAGAAATAGGAAAAATAACTTATAGAACCCGAAGATTACCTTCTAGAATATTAACTATAGGACCTAGCGATAGAACTAGTAGAAGGTAAAGACGTAAGATAGAGCCTAGTCTACTAGAAAACAGAAGAAAAGTCTAAAATTAAATAAATATTTATCTAGAATATAATAAAAAAAGGATAGATAAAGGAATCTAAATCCTTAGTAGCGTATAGACTTATATTTATAGATAAAAAGGGAACAAGTAATAAGAGACCCTACGTAGATTTTAGGAAAACTAACGCAATTATAAACAAGAACTAATACCTATTACTACAAATAAATAGAATATAAGATAGATTACAAAGAGTAAGAATCTTTACAAAACTAGATATTTAGAACGCGTACTACTAGATTAGAATTAAAAAAGGAGATAAATAGAAGATAGTGTTTAGAATATAGTATAGACTATACAAATATCTAGTTATACTATTTAGCTTAATAAACGTACTAGTAGTATTCTAAGAAAGGATTAATATAGTACTAAGAGAGTACTTAGACGTATTTATATTTGTATACCTAGATAACATCCTTATATTTTTAGAAATAGAGGAAGAACACGTATAATACGTATATAAAGTACTAGAGAAACTAGTAGAAAATAAACTATTCCTAAAAATAAGAAAATGCAAATTTTACACAAAAGAAATAGACTTCCTTAGATTTATTATTAAACTAGGAAAAATTAAGATTAACCTAGAGAAGATTAAATTAATTAACAAATAGCTAATACTAAAAAACCTAAAAGAAGTATAATAATTTTATAGGTTAGCTAACTTTTATAGAAAGTTAATAATAGGATAGTTGGAAAATATAGAACTAATAACTAGACTTATAAAAAAGGATACGCTATTTAAATAGACAAGAGAATATAATAAAGTATTTAAGAAAATTAAAAGAAAGTTTATAGAAAACCTAGTTATTAGAATATACAACCTAGACCTACTAGTAGTAGTAAAAACAGACGCGTCTAACTTAGTCTATAGAATAGTACTAATATAAGAAGACCTAGAAACTAACAAGGAGTATTTAGTTAAATATTTTTCTAAGAAAATAAAGCTAGTAGAACTTAATTATCTAATCTACAATAAAGAGATACTAGTAATATATAAAGTATTTAAGTAATAGAGAGTATATTTATAAGGAGTAAAATATTAGATAAAGGTCTATATAGACTATAAGAACCTTATAAGATTTATAATAAATAAAGAACTATTATAACGCTATATAAAATAGTAGGAGTTTCTATTAATATTTAATATAGAAATAATATATATAAAAGGGAAAGACAACTAATTTATAGACGCCCTTAGTAGAAGACTAGACTTACAAGAAGAAGTAAGTACTACTAGTATAGTTCTAATTAAGAACAAAGAAAGATATTTAGTCCTAAACATACCTAAAATAGCCGCAATACTCGAAAGAACGAGTAGTAAGCTAGACGAATAGATTTAGAAAATAACGCAAGAATTATCTAAAGAAATAGAAAAACTAAAAACTTAAGAAGGACTAGCATAAGCCTATAGAAGAATATATATTCTAGGAAAGATTTAAAGAGAATTTATATAACAATTCTACAAATTACTAGTATATAGATACTAAGGTATTAACAAAATATTAGATAGACTCTTAAAAAACTATTATATCTTAAAGGTAAGATAACTAGTAATAGAAGTACTATAAGACTATATAGAATACTATAGAAACAAACACAATAGACACGCACTATACAGAATACTACAACTAATAGAGATACTAGAATAACTATAAGGAATTATTATAATAGACTTTATTACGAAACTACCTAAGTCTAAGGACCTAATATTAGGAGTTAAGTATAATAGAATCCTAATAATAGTAGATAAACTTACAAAGTACTTATACTTTAGACTATATAAAGAGAAAAGTAGAATAGAAGTTATAGTATACTAGGTTCTAGGAACTATAATTAGCTAACATAGACTACTAGATAAGATTATTATAGATAGAGACGTAAGATTTATATTAAAACTATAGGGAATAATAATAGTACAATTAGGAATTAAATATATAATATTAACAGTATACTACTTATAGATAGATAGATAATTAGAACGCATAAATTAGATAGTAGAACAATACCTAAGATACTACCTTAATTATAACTAGAACAACTAGGTATAACTACTACCTATAGTACAACTAGTATATAATAGCGTAAAGAATATAGTAATAGGAGTAATACCCTTCTTTGTAAACTACGGATTCGAGCCTAATATATACTAGATACTAAGAAACTAGATATCTTAGTCTTTAAGAGGAGAAAACTTCGCTAATAGACTTAAGAATATATAAGATTAACTAAGATAGGACGTAGAATTCTTGTATAATTATATAGCTAAGTACTACAACAAGAAGTATAAAGAAGGACCCTAATTTAAAGAGAGAGAAAAAGTATAGTTAGTATAAAAAAATATTAAGAGTAAGAGACTAAGCTTAAAATTAGACTACGTTAAGATAAGACTATACAAAATCAAGAAAGAAGTTACGCTAGTTATATTTAAATTAAAGCTACTAAATAAAATAAAGATATACCTAACCTTTTACGTAGTACTACTTAAGATAGCACTATAAAACGTAGAACTACTAGTATACAAAGTAGATACGTATAGAGAACAAGAAGAATAAGAAGTTAAAGAAATCCTAGTATACTAGTTCTATAATAGTAGGAACTACTATCTAGTAAAATAGATAGGTATAGACGAAAAAAGACAACTATAGGAAGAAATATAGGAACTAGAAGATAACCTTAATTACTCTAAGAAACTAGAGGACTTCTAAAGTTAAAACCCTCTAGAACGCCTAGTAGTAAGTTAAGAAAACTAACGATACTATTACTAGATAGAGAGGTAATAAGAGCGCCTAATACAATAGGAGCTAGAGTAACCTCTACTATATTATCTAAATCTAATTTAGCCTCTAAGGTATAAGACTATTTAGATAACTTAGTATTATTATAAGCCTTTATCTTCTAAAGACGCTTAATACAGGAATAAAGCTCTACTAGCTTATAAAGAGTTAACTCGCGCTTAGCTTTAGTAGTAGTAAGCTATAATAATAATTACGCTTAAGCCCTATTAACGGCTCGCCCTATATAACTTAGTAGAAGGAGACTATATAGAAATCGAATACTTATACTCTATAAGTAAAACCCTAGAAGAAATATACTTATACTAGATATTAGCGAGAATATACTTATTATAGTATTTACTATCCTTTAAAGATATAAGATAAGTAAGACCTAATTTAGTATAATAATAATATAGGAACATCTTAACCCTATTACAAATAATATAAGCTATAAGGAGAAGTTTATTATAATAAGACTAAGATAGTATAGAAAATAATAAAGAACTAAGGATTAACAAAGAAATAGGATTAATAACCTTAGTACTAGTATAGAGAAATAAGGGACTACGTAGAAGAGGGAATAGTATTATAGTAGTAATAAGGGAAACTAAGATAGAACTAATTAGTCTACGCTTAGCTACTAACAAAGTATAAGATAAGTAGGGTAACGACTTATAGGATAATAAGTTTAATTAGGAAGCTAACTACAATATAGATACATAATAGATTTATAAATTCGCGATCTTAGTAAACACAAAGCTACAAAGCTATTATATAATAAATTTGTAAATTTGCGATCTTAGTAAATATAAAGTAACAAAGCTACTAAGATATTATTACTATATAGTTAGTAGTAATACGTATTATTAGGATAGTATTAGCAATTTAATCCTTTAACTACAGAACGCTAATATAAGACAGTTACGAAATATCTTCTATTATTTATAGTTATTATAGATTCTTATACAAACTTTTGTTATTACCTTATAATCTACTAACTCTTCTAAGATAAGTACCTGTAGTTAACAATAGGAGGCCTATTATATACCTTAAGAAACTAAAAGAGTTCTAAAGTTAAAACCCTCTAGAACGCCTAGTAGTAAACTAAGAGAACTAACATTACTAATAATAGATAGAGAGATAATAGGGACGTCTAGTATAGGACCTACTATAGCAACACTAAACGCTTTATCTAAGTCTAGCTTAGCTTTTAGAGCTACTAACTACTTAGCTAATTTCTTATTATTTAAGGCCTTTATCTTACAAAGATAAAAGAGATAAGCTTAATTTTTTACTAGCTTACTCTATATAAGCTCTTAGATACGCTTACGCTTAGCTTTAGCCTCTATAATTTAAGATAGTAATTTCTCTTAAGTCTAGTTAATAGCTTTCCCTATTATTATTAAGCCTAGACGTAAGAATAAGTATAATAAACTTACACTTAGAAAGAGAAATACTAAACACGTTATAAGAGCTATATATATTTATATAAATATACGCCTTATAAGCTCTACTATTATTTATAGAAATAATATAAAGAAGAAACTTAGAGTTTAACTTAAGAGAAGTATAATAAGAGTAAAGAAATATTTTAATACTATTACGTAACACGCAATTAGTAAGGAAGTAGTAATAACGTATAGATAAAATAGTTATAAGAGAAGATAAAGAACTCTATATTAATAAAGAAACTAGACTAATAATTCTAGCTCTAGGATAAGTAAACTAGGACCTACCTAGGAAGAGAGATAGTATTATAGGTGTAATAGAAGAAATTAAGATAGAACTAATTAGTCCTAATCTAGGCGCTAACAAAGTATAGGATAAGTAAGGTAATAACCTTAATTAGGAGACTATATATAACTAGGATACCTAGGCTAATCTATAATCTATAGACTCTTAGTACTAATAGATTATAAATTAAGATAATCTATAATCTACTAGTCTTAGTAACTATAGATTATAGATTACAACAAGTATATAGTTAGTAAGATACGTATTATTAGGATAGTATTAGTAATCTAATCCTTTAACTACAAAACGCTAATACAAGATAGTTGTAAAATATCTCCTATTATTTATAAGTTATTATAGATTACCCCTAAGCTTTTACTATTACCTTGTAATCTACTAATAACTTTAGGTACTAAGAAGTTAACCCTAGTAATAGCCTATTATAGAGATAATAAAATAATAGATCTAAAGTATCTAGTATACTTTAAAGTATTATAGATATTATACCTAGACAAGAATTATATTATATATAGAAACTCTAAAATAAATAATAATATATAGCTTATAAGAAGAAAAGGCTATAATTATATAAGAGTAATTCTAGTAAAAAATATCTAAAGATAAGAAATAATCCTAGAAGATAGATATATAGTAGTAAGGCCTAGACCTAAACTAACTAAGAAATATATCTAGAGAGGACTATAGTATAAATATATAAATAATAAATATCTAAAATATAAAGAATATAAACTTAAAGTAAAGCTATAGCTTTAGAAAAATAGATAATTTATAAAATTACTAAAGTAAAAAAAGCTAGAAAGTATAAAAGGCCTATATATTATAAAAATAAGTATATAATAAAGAAAGTAAGTATAATTAATAATTAATAGTAGAGCTATAAGAAACTTTATATTAAAGAAGTTTATAGAAATATAAGAAATAAAGTATATAATAAAGAAGTACTCCTAATAACTAAGTATAATTAAAAAAAAACTATTTTAGAAACCTATTAGGTTTAAAATAGTTCTCTCTATATTAGAACTAAAAGAGATAATAATTAAGAATATAGTTATAGATATAATAACAATTAATAATAAATAAGATATAATATTAGGTATACTATAGTTATAAATAACTAACCTATATATTAACTAAAGAATAGAAAAAATTAATTATTATAGAATAGATATATTAAAAGCTAATATAAGTACGTATAAAAGAGAATTCTCTAAAAAATATAAGAAATAAGAAAAATAGCTTATAGAGCTAAAAGACTACTTTCTAAAATATTAACTATAGGACTTAGTAATAGAACTAAAGAAAGATAAAAATATAAGATAGAGCTTAGTCTACTAAAAAATAGAAAAAAAATCTAAAATTAAGTAAATATTTATATAGAATATAATAAAAAAGAAATAAATAAAAGAGTTTAAATTCTTAGTAGTATATAGACTTATATTTATAAATAAAAAAGAGATAAGTAATAAAAGGCTTTACGTAGATTTAAAAAAAACTAATATAATTATTATAGTAGTAATAAAAGAACTATAGATAGAACTAATAAGCTTTATAATAATTAACTTAGACTTATATAATACTAAAAGGTATAAACGTAATTAAGAGGCTATATATAATTAAGATACCTAAAGTAATCTATAATCTATAGACTCTTAGTATTAATAGATTATAGATTAAAGTAATCTATAATTTACTAGTTTTAGTAACTATAGATTATAGATTATAATAAGTATATAGTTAGTAGTAACGCGTATTATTAAGATAGTATTAGTAATTTAATCTTTTAACTATAGAACGCTAATATAAGATAGTTATAAAATATTTTCTATTATTTATAGTTATTATAGATTAAAATATAAGTATTTATTATTACTCTATAATCTACTAATACTTTTAGAGTATTAAGAAGTTAACTCTAGTAATACTTTATTACACTTTACTAATTTAGTTATTATAAGAAGTAAAGTATAAGTAGTATATAGTTTAGCTAATATAATAGTAGAAAGTTTAACTAAGAAAACTAAAGTACTTATAAGTAGTTATAAGTTAGATAATATAGTATAAAAAGATATTAAAAACTATATAAATAACTTAATTTCTAAAAAAGAAGATATAAAAATAATAATTAATACTCTAGAAACTTAAAACAAGAAACTCTAAGAATATATAAAGTAAAATAAAGTATAAATTAAAGCTATTATCTAAGGATAAAATTAAATAGAGTTAATTATATAATATTTAGAGATAAGTATAATAAAAAAACTACTTAAAATACTTATTTTTAAAAAGTTTAATAAAATAAAAGAAAAACTAAAACTTTTTATAACTTTAGTATAACTCTAAATAAATATATAAGTACTATACTTTAATATAGAAGAGAAGAAAGTAATATATATTAGATTATACTTTAAAGAAAATATAATAAGATAGTATAAGCTTTACTAAATAGATTATATAATATACTCTCTAATAACCTAAAAAGATAAGACTAGAGCTATTTTTAGAAGTTATAAGTACTTTACTAAATAAATAAAAGTAGTATTTAGAGATATAGATATTACCTAATAAGCTAAAGAATAGCTAGAAAAGCTTATATAAAGTTAGAGTATTTTTAAATATATATTATAGTTTAAATAACTATTATAAAATATAGAATAAAATAAGTTAGCTTTAATATTATAATTTAAGTAAAGACTAAACTCTAAAATATAATATAAAATAATTTATATAAAAAAACTAAGAATACTAGAAGTCTTAAAGTAATAAGTAATATAAATTAATAATAATCTTTAAAAATAGAAGAAGAATAAATATAGAGATTATATCTAGAACTATAATAAAAGAGACTTTATAGTCTTTAATATAAATAAAGATAAGAAAAAGAAAAAAAATAAAGACTTTATATACTTTAACTATAGTAAAAAAAGCTACTATATAAAAGACTACTAATTATAAAAGAAAAAAGATATAGTATACTATAAATATAGAAAACTAAAATACTTTATAAAAGACTATAGAAGTAAAAACTTAAAGAAAAAAACTTAGTTAAAAATAATAGAGAAAAAAAAAGAAGTACTATAAGTATAAGCTAAACCTTAAAAAAAAGTAGCTAAAAGTAAAGAAGTATAATATATAATACTTTATTAAACTTTTTATTATAATAATAACTACTATATATATTTTTCTAGTAAGTAGAAAGTAGTATAGTTCTTATAAAAATAAAGATATAAAGTAGCTATAATAAAAGAAAGAAGAATAAAAGCTTAGCTAGAAGAAATAGCCTTAGTAATAGACTTACTAATAAAAAACTTAAAAGAAAAAGAGCTTCTAGTACTATTAATCTAAGCTAAAAGACTAGTACTAGATAAAGAAACTACTATAACTACTTCTAAAAAACTATAAAGAAGTAAGAAATAAGTTAGTATAAAAGATATAAAGTATACTTAGCTAGATATATATAGCTATAATAGCTATATAATAATAGATATAAAGAAATAAAATAAAGAATAAAAATTTATTTAAATATACTTAATAGTTATAAGTATAGAAGAAGTATATAAAGACTAAAAAGAACGTAATCTTAAAAAAACTAAGTTTATACTATTTTAAAAATAGATAAAGTAATATATAGTTATAGTAAGAAAAATACTTATATAAAGAAAATAGTAATACTTTATAAGAAGAATATAATAAATTAATAAAGCTTATATACTTAGAGTACTAGTAGTATACTATATCTTAATAATAAATATACCTAGAAAAAGTAAATACTAAGAAAAAGATAATAAAATAATAGATCTAAAATATCTAGTATACTTTAAAGTATTATAGATATTATACTTAGATAAGAATTATATTATATATAGAAACTCTAAAGTAAATAATAATATATAGTTTATAAGAAAAAAAGACTATAATTATATAAAAGTAATTCTAGTAGAAAATATCTAAGGATAAAAAATAATCCTAGAAGATAGATACGTAGTAGTAAGGCCTAAACCTAAATTAACTAAAAAATACGTCTAGAGAAGACTATAGTATAAATATACAAATAATAAATATCTAAAATATAAAGAATATAAACTTAAAGTAAAGCTATAGCTTTAGAAAAATAGATAATTTATAAAATTACTAAAGTAAAAAAAGCTAAAAAGTATAAAAAGCTTATATATTATAAAAATAAGTATATACTAAAGAAAAAAAGTATAATTAATAATTAATAGTAGAGCTATAAGAAACTTTATATTAAAGAAGTTTATAGAAATATAAGGAATAAAGTATATAATAAAGAAGTACTTCTAATAACTAAGTATAATTAAAAGAAAACTATTCTAGAAACCTATTAGGTTTAAAATAGTTTCTTCTATATTAGAACTAAAAAAGATAATAATTAAGAATATAGTTATAGATATAATAATAATTAATAATAAATAAAATATAATACTAGGTATACTATAGTTATAGATAACTAACTTATATATTAACTAGAGAATAAGAAAAATTAACTATTATAGAATAGATATATTAAAAGCTAATATAAATATATATAAAAGAGAATTTCCTAAAGAATATAAGAAATAGGAAAAATAGCTTATAGAGCTAAAAAACTACTTTCTAGAATATTAACTATAAGACTTAGTAATAGAATTAAAAGAAGATAAAAATATAAAATAGAGCCTAGTCTACTAAAAAATAAAAGAAAAATCTAAAATTAAGTAAGTATTTATATAGAACGTAATAAAAAAAAGATATATAAAAGAGTTTAAATTATTAGTAGTATATAGACTTATATTTATAGATAAAAAAGAGATAAGTAATAAAAGACTTTATATAGATTTTAAAAAAACTAATATAATTATAAATAAAAACTAATACCTACTACTATAAATAGATAAAATATAAGATAGACTATAAAGAGTAAAGATCTTTACTAAACTAGATATCTAAAACGCTTACTACTAGATTAGGATTAAAAAAAGTAATAAGTAAAAAATAGTATTTAGAATATAGTATAAACTATATAAATACTTAGTTATACTATTTAGCTTAATAAACGCACTAGTAGTATTCTAAGAAAGAATTAATATAGTACTAAGAGAGTACTTAGACGTATTTATATTTATATACCTAGATAATATCTTTATATTCTTAGAAATAGAAGAAGAATACGTATAATATATATATAAAGTATTAAAGAAACTAGTAGAAAATAAATTATTTCTTAAGATAAGAAAATATAAGTTCTATATAAAAGAAATAGACTTCTTAGGATTTATTATTAAACTAGGAAAAATTAAAATTAACTTAGAAAAGATTAGATTAATTAATAAATAGCTAATACTAAGAAACTTAAAAAAAGTATAATAATTTTATAAGCTAGCTAACTTCTATAAAAAGCTAATAGTAAAATAGTCTAAAGATATAGAACTAATAATAAGACTTATAAAAAAAGATATACTATTTAAATAGATAAAAGAATATAATAAAGTATTTAATAAAATTAAAAAGAAGTTTATAAAAAACCTAGTTATTAGAATATATAACCTAGACCTACTAGTAATAGTAAAAATAGATGTATCTAACTTAGTCTATAGAATAGTACTAATATAAGAAGACCTAGAAACTAAAAAAGAATACTTAGTTAAATACTTTTCTAAGAAAATAAAAATAGTAGAACTTAACTACTTAATCTATAATAAAGAGATACTAGTAATCTATAAAGTATTTAAATAATAGAGAGTATACTTATAAAGTATAAAGTATTAAATAAAAGTTTATATAAACTATAAGAATTTTATAAAATTTATAATAAATAAAAAATTATTATAATACTATATAAGATAGTAGAAATTCCTATTAACTTTTAATATAGAAATTATATATATAAAAGAAAAAGATAATTAGTTTATAGATACTTTTAGTAGAAGACTAGACTTATAAAAAGAAGTAAGTACTACTAGTATAGTTTTAGTTAAGAATAAAAAAAAATACTTAGTCTTAAATATACCTAAAATAGCTATAATACTTAAAAGGATAAGTAGTAAGCTAAATAAATAGATTTAGAGAATAACGTAAAAAGTAACTAAAAAAATAAAAAAACTAGAAATCTAAGAAAGATTTATATAAGCCTATAGAAGAATATATATTCTAAAGAAAATATAAAAAGAATTTATATAATAATTCTATAAACTACTAGTATATAGTTACTAAAGTATTAATAAAATATTAAATAGACTACTATAAGACTATAATATTCTAAAAGTAAAATAACTAGTAATAGAAGTACTATAAGACTATATAGAATATTATAAGAATAAATATAATAAATATATACTATATAAAATACTATAACTAGTAAAAGTACTAAAATAACTATAAAAAGTTATTATAATAAACTTTATTATAAAGTTACTTAAGTTAAGAGACTTAGTATTAAGAGTTAAGTATAATAAAATACTAATAATAGGAAATAAACTTATAAAGTACTTATACTTTAGACTATATAAAGAAAAAAGTAAGATAGAAGTTACTATATACTAGGTTCTAAGAACTATAATTAGTTAATATAGACTACTAGATAAAATTATTATAGATAGAGATATATAATTTATATTAAAACTATAGAGAATAATAATAGTATAATTAGAAATATAGTATATAATATCTATAGTATATTATCTATAAATAAATAGACAGTTAGAATAAATAAATTACATAGTAGAATAATACTTAAAATACTACTTTAACTATAACTAGAATAATTAGGTATAGCTACTACCTATAGTATAGTTAGTATATAATAGCGTAAAGAATATAGTAATAAAAATATTACTTTTTTTTATAAACTATAGATTTAAACCTAATATATACTAGATACTAAGAAACTAGATATTTTAGTCTCTAAAAGAAGAAAACTTTACTAATAAACTTAAAGATATATATAACTAACTAAGATAAGACGTAGAATTTCTATATAATTAGATAGTAAAGTACTATAATAAAAAGTATAAATAGAGACTCTAATTTAAAGAAAAAGAAAAAGTATAGTTAATATAAAAAAATATTAAAAGTAAATAACTTAGTTTAAAATTAGACCTCGTTAAAATAAGACTATATAAAATTAAAAAAGAAGTTATACTAGTTATATTTAAATTAAAGCTACTAAATAAGATAAGAATATACTTAATATTCTATATAGCTTTACTAGAATAAGTACTATAAGAAGTAGAACTACTAGTATATAAAGTAGATATATATAGAGAATAAAAAAAATAAGAAGTTAAAAAGATTTTATAGTACTAGTTCTATAATAAAAGAAACTACTACTTAGTAAAATAGATAGGTATAGATAAGAAAAGATAACTATAAGAGAAAATATAGGAACTAGAAAAAAACCTTAACTACTCTAAGAAACTAAAAGAGTTCTAAAGTTAAAACTCTTTAGAACGCCTAGTAGTAAACTAAGAGAACTAATATTACTATTACTAGATAGAAAAGTAATAGAATTACCTAATATAGGACTTACTATAATAATACTAAATACTTTATCTAAGTATAACTTAGCTTTTAGAGCTACTAACTATTTAGCTAATTTCTTATTATTTAATACCTTTATCTTATAAAAATAAAAGAGATAAGCTTAATTTTTTACTAGCTTACTCTAAGTAAGCTCTTAGATCTACTTATACTTAGCTTTAGCTTCTATAATTTAAGATAGTAATTTCTCTTAAGTTTAGTTAATAGCTTTCTCTATTATTATTAAGCTTAGATATAAAAATAAGTATAATAAATATATACTTAAAAAGAGAAATACTAAATATATTATAAGAACTATATATATTTATATAAATATATACTTTATAAGCTTTACTATTATTTATAGAAATAATATAAAGAAAAGACTTAGAGTTTAACTTAAAAGAAGTATAATAAGAATAAAGAAATATTTTAATACTATTACGTAATACGTAATCTATAAAGAGATAGTAATAATATATAGATAAAATAACTATAGAGAGTAATAAAAAACTATAAATTATTACAAGTTAGAGCTCTACTCTATATAATTTAAGTAAGCCTATAGTAGTAAGTAAGCTATATAAGCTATTCGAGCTACTCTACTATATATAAGTAGCCTAGCTTAGATAGCTCTTTAATTAATAATTATCTTCTACTTATTTCTAAGCTTATATCTCGTAATAGTTATAAGCTTAGTACTAAAAATTACTTAATAGTTCTATCCTATATACTATAGTAAGAGATCGTAAGCTTAGTATACTTCTATCTTAACTTATCTTATCTTATCTTATCTTATCTATTACTTAATTACTTATAATATCTTATAGTAAGATTACTTTACTTAATAAAGGTACTACCTTACTTAATAAGTACTTATAATAGCTAGTATAGTTTATATAACTCTACTATAATACTTTTAAGCTAAGTATCTAGTAGCTTATTAATCTAGAAGCTAATAATATCCCTAATATTTATACTAATAAACTAGTTTAACTTAAACTAAAGAGCTTAGTAATAGTAGAAGAGGTAGCTACTTATAAGCTTATAATAGAGAAATACTAGGCTATAAAAGATACCTAAGTATTATAAATAGTATACCTTAGAGCTCTAAGTACTTAAGTAAATACTATAGTTAATCTAAGCTATCTAGTAATAGCTAAGATAACTTTACTTGTAAATAATAAAGCTACGTTATAAGAGCTTATCTAAACGCTAAAGAGCTTACTAGCCCTATCTAATACTAGCGCTAGTAATCTTATCTAAGCTTAATACTAAGCCTATCTATAGAAGGCTTACTAAGGACGCTAATTACTAGAGCTCTAGTATAATAAGTAGCTACGCTTATATTAGTATATAATCGCGTATAATATTATAGAGGTAATAGGTAAGCTTATAGTATAAGATTTCCTAGAGGCGTTAATACTAAAGCTAGCTCTAGACTAGGCTTAGATAATAAGCTAATTAGTAATCTAGAGCTTAGTCTTTAGCTTAAAAGTACTTACGCTAGAGTAAATTAGTAGTATCTACTTAGCTCTATTATAGGAGTATAAGCTCTAAACTACTAATTAAGGAGCTAGCGTATTTACAACGTTTAGAAGATCTAAGCTATAAGTATTAAGCTCTAACTTAAAATATAACTACTTATATAGCTAAGCTTACTACTAGAAGCTATAAGATTATAGATAGATATAAGTAGCGCTTATAGGTAGTCTATTTAAAATAGATAATAATAGAAAGGTAAAAATATAAGCTTATTTAAATAAGCTACGCTTTATAGTAGTTAAAACCCTAGTAACTTAAAAGTAAGCTAGTCTCTCTAAGGAACTAGTTAAAGCTAGCTTAGAGTTAGTAAAATTAAAGGCTCTAGCCTATCTAAGCTAGCTAAACGTAGTACTTATTAACTTAGGTATATTTATTAACCTAGGTACGCTTATTAACTTAGGTAAACTTATTAAGCTTACTCTTAGAGCTTACTTAACGCTAGATTTTAATACTTACCTACTCTCTAAAAGTACTATACTTAATAATAAAGCTACTCTCTACTTAGTTAACTTAATAAGTCTTATAGAACTAGGCTCCTTTATAAGAGTAAAAAGTATAAGCTACGTAGAAGTAAGTATATAAGTATTTCTAATACTTAGTAAAAGTACTTAAATCTTTAAGAATACTCTAAATAGTACTTATAGTAAGTATATAGAAAATCTTATACTTTATAAAGTAGTAGTAGTTAAAGGATTTTATATTAATATAGTATCTAAAGCTTAATTATAGTAAGCTAAAGTATAGTATTAAGGTTTTAATATAACTCTAAGAATAGGAACACTAGTAGAAAGTATTATACTAGTAACGCTAATACGTAAATATAACTTTACTTTTATTAAATATAAGCTTATTACGTTTTATTTAACTATTATAAGCGTAACTTAAAGTAATTAAGTTAATTACTAGCTTAACTTATAGTATATAACGCCTAGAAGTAACTTAGAAGAGCTCTAGTACGCTAAAGCTAGTTATCTTAGACTAGAAGTACTACGAGCGCTAGTAACAAGCGCAAGAAACGTGCGTATTAATAGGATAGTACGTATTAAGTATAAGTATTACTTAATAGTATACGCTAAGTAAGTTATCTTAAAGTAGCCTAGAGAGAGAGCTCTACGCTTATACTAGTAAGTAGCGTAAAACCTATTTAATATACTTACTAGCTACTTTAGAGAAGTTTAAACTATACTACTTAAGTATAAGTATAGTAGTAAGCTTTATACTTACCTATTATAAAGTAAAATACTCTAAAAAATAATAAGAGTATTTAAAAGCTTTATAAAGCTACTACTAACGCGCTATAAGCTCTATATATATATACTCTAGTAAGATAATAAAGTAGTAACACTTTTATAGAGAGGTAAGATACGCTTCTAGATTTAAGCTAAATAAGAAGAGATTATAGTTAAAAGTACTCTAGTATATACGTATAAGCTAAATAGAAGAGCTAAGAGAGCTAGTTAAGAAATAATAACAAAAGTAATTAAGATAAGGATAAGTACTAACTTACTAGAAAGGCTTTAGCTAGAGATAGTAGAGGTAGCTATATAGCTATATAATATAAGCCTAAGCTATACTTATAATATATAAGCTCTTAATATAGTACTTAATAGCTAGTTTAGATAGTACTTTAGATACTATTAGCTTAAGTAAGTAAGAGCTACTATAGTAGACTTTTAGCTAGATTAGAGTAGAGTATATACTTATAGCTACTACATATATCTACTTAATAAAGAGTAAGTAGCTAGGTATAATAAGAGAGGCTTTAAAATAAGCTCTTAGAGCTATATTAGATATCTAGTAAGATATAGAGTATCTAATATATATAGGATATAAGTCCTAGAATTAGATTAGGTAATTATAACGCGCAACGTAACGTTTAATAAGTAGCTCTTCTATAATAAGAGGAGTAAAGCTTATTAAGAGCTCTTAAAGCTAGAAATTTAAAAACTTATTAACGTATTATATAAAGACGTAGCGTATAATATAAAAGAGACCTAAGATAATATATATAACTAGCTCTATAAAGTAGCTTAAATTCTAGAAAGTAACTAGTAAGGTAAGTACTTAGAGTAAAATCTAGAGGGTAGAGCTCTATATAATACTAAAAGCTAAGCTAGCTAGCTAGCTATCTTAGTAAAATAAAGAGTAAATCTTATATAAGTAGTAAGCTTAGCTAGTAAACTATATAGAATCTATATAGAGTAACCTAAGCTTAGTAGCTTTTAAACTCTAGAGTAAATACTTAAACCTAGAGGAGTTTAGTATATAGGTACTAATATTAATTATAGAAATTAATATAGTAAAGTATCTAAAAGCTCTTAGGAATTATAATTAACTAGAGAAGTAAGCGCCTTAGAGTAGCTAATAGATAAGAGTTTAACTTATTAAATAGCTACTTATTAAACTACCTATCCTTAAGTAGCTATAGCTTCTATAGCTCTAAATAAAGTAGATACTATTTTTTATTAAGTAGCTATATCTTATATAGCTC